>BMAO01016086.1:82566-200312 GCA_019973975.1 Trichonephila clavata | reverse complement strand
AGAAGATTTCTTGCAGCAAAGATCTTCATTCATTCTAGGCAGATGTCCAGCCTATTTAAGTCTCTGTAATTTGACAAATTTTAATATCAGGTTGTTTATAAATTCTGTAGAGTTCTAAGTTAGATCTTCTTCTCCAAGACCCATTCACTTGGATCCTACCAAGAATGCAGCGTAAGATCTTTCTCTCTAAAATTCCCAAAGCTTTTCTCATCACGTAAAGTCAATGGCCAAGTCTCTGATGCATAAGTCAGGATAGACTTAAAAACTTTTTAAAGAAGCAATTTAGTTTTATTGAGAAACGGATTTTAAATAATCTTCAAGCAAAAAACATCTTGTCCGTTCTCCTCAATATAACTGTTACCAGATGCGATGCTTCCATACATAGACTCTTTTCGCTCATCACGTAAAGTCAATGGCCAAGTCTCTGATGCATAAGTCAGGATAGATCTTAAAAGACTTTTGTAAAGAAGCAATTTAGTTCTTAATTTGAGAAACCTGGATTTTAAATAACTCTTCAAGGCATAAAAAACATCTTGTCCGTTCTTCCACCTCAATATAACTGTTACCAGATGCGATGCCTCAAATCCATACTATAGACTCTATAAATTCGACTCTTTCGGTTTCTCATCTTCTCTACTCCGTTTGTCCGTTCTCAAGGAAAAAAAGAAAAGTTCATGGATGTTTGGGCGGCGGTAATCTATGATCGCTTAACAGAGGCTGCATCTCTTATCAGACCACCTTAACGGATCTTAGCACCTCATTTTTCTCCAGAAGGACCCACGAATTGTATCCACAAGTTACAACAAGTTGTGCTTCCAAATCTGTGAAAGATTATGTGATCCAAGCACAACGGACTGCCAGCTTATTATTGCAGGAAAGTACGGAATTTCTTGAACATTACCTTTCACAACAGAGATTAACCTTTTGCTTTGCCTCAGAAATCTTATCAGTCTTACCTGAGGATAACTTAAGTTACGCGGTGTGTAAGGCGACCATTCAATCACTAGAGGACCTTGTAGCCAAAATTAACGTCGCAACTGCTGACATTTCTAAAATATTGCGTATCTTTAAGCAGTGCCGGTTTATCCATTGGGTGCTTGGAACGGGTGCCCAGTGCCCCGGATAAGCCGGACTTAACCAGTTTTTTTGTTATAAATTTCGATCTTCCAGTGTCAAAGGGGCATATAGATCTTCTGCGCCCAGGGCCCGAAATGAACTTAAATTGGCATTGTCTTTGAGAGTGTAAGAAGTTTCTTACGTCACAGGTATCATGTCTGCAACTCAGCTGGTACTCGCTTATTTGAAAATTTCTTAAGCATTTCCATTTATGAAGATTTTGTTTTTCTCTTATAAATATGCATATTTTCTCTTTTCTCTTTTTAACACGAAATAACCTTCCGATCCACATTGTATTTGGATTTTTGTTCATTTTGGAATGAATTCTCTAATTCCTCTTTTAGTTTGGGCCATCATTCCAATAACCGTAAAATCCGGCGTATAACGCGCACCTATACTTACAAGCAGCAATTTTTAATAATTAGGTATATTCGCCGTATAACGCGCGTAACGTGTGAAGAAACCTGAAATATGCGAGTCTACATGAGCTATGCCCTTATGTTTTGAAGTCATTTTATGACAGATCTATCCGCCTATCTTAACTATATTAATACCTTGGGGATTCTTCTGGGGAAAAATATTTTTATTCAACCAACTTTCACCGACCAAGAAAGCGTGATTATGTAAATGAAGTATATTATATAAGTTCTGTTTTCACGAGTTTGAGGGTTGGAGTTGGCAAGTAGGAGTTAGCAAAGAGTTTGCGAGTTAGTTTGTTAGTTCAAGATTGAAGGATAGTGGAATTATTAAGAGGTCTTGGAGTTGTCCAGGAAAACGGATTACGGAGAGTGGATCCGACGACATTGATCAAATCCCGATAAAGATATCCTACAAGATTCAAGTGTAGAATCCACTGCATAAAAAGTACAGGTATCGTGAGCTTGTTTAATTAGAAATTAGCTTATTATTGTGCGACGTAGTTTATATTAAGCGTATTTAAGCTATCGTAAATTCAGTCGAGGGTCCGTAGTATTATCCCCGTGTTAGTGAATCTCACCTCCGCGCTCTACTATTTGATCGCCTATCTTAATTAGATTGTTATTATGTCTGATTGATATTTTGGTAACACTAAATTAATTAGATTGAAATCATGTCTGTTGATCATTCAGTTTCTCCCACACACCTAGCCGGGTCTGCGGGTAGACAAGGGGTTTCAGATGTAAGCAGGAACCGACAGGTATTACAATTTATTCGAGGTATTATTCCAAGTTTTTTGAAAAAAATAGTATACTTCTAGAACTATACAACATGTAAGTTCATACGGAATGTTATTTCTTTCAAATTAATAGTATTCCTATGTATTTAGAAGTCTAATTTTTTTTCTATGTTTATCTTTTATTTTATTTTTAAAGCTCTCCTTTTTATATCCAGCGTATAACGCGCCCCCTTAAAATTCAAGCCTATTTTTTGTGTTAAAAGTGCGCGTTCGTTATACGCCAGATTTTATGGTACATCCTGTATATATATATATATATATATATATATATGTTTGTTATTCTTAAATTCATCAGCAATACGATATTACCAGACTATTGTGCAGTGATATTTTGAGAATATTCCATATAGGGATATAAGATATACTATAATTGTATACATATATATTAATTGATTGGCTGGGAACAAGTTATTGTATCCGTTATGTGACAATGAAGTCACATCAATCGAGCACGCTGAAATTATATAAACGTGTTTCAAAATTGTTTCGTATTGCAATGAAATGTGTAAGCAAAAATTATAAGCAGATATATATAAATACTAATAAATTTGGAAAATTTAACAGAGTGTTACTTATTTGAGAAAGGAGATAAATAATAAAAATGAGCTGACACTGGAAATTTATAAAAGAATCATTGCTGCAAATAAATGTTTTTATGCCTTGAAGAGTTATTTAAAATCCAGTTTTCTAACATTAAGAACTAAATTGCTTCTTTACAAAAGTCTTATAAGATCTGTCCTGACGTATGCATCAGAGACTTGGCCATTGACTTTACGTGATGAGGAAGCTTTGGGAATTTTGGAGCGACAGATCTTACGCTGCATTCTTGGTGGGATCCAAGTGAATGAATCATGGAGAAAAAGATCTAACTTAGAACTCTACAAAATTTACAAACATCTGATATTGCAAAATTTGTCAAATTACAGAGAGTTAAATGGACTGGTCATCTGGCTAGAATGAATGAAGATCGTTGATGCAAGAAAATCTTTCTAGCAAAGACCATGGGAAATAGACCTCGGGGCAGACCCCCGTTAAGATGGATTGACTGTGTCGAAAAAGACCTAAATATTTAAAGGTGAAAAACTGGAAAACAGTAGCCAAAAGTAAGAACGCCTGGAGAAAACTTCTGGAGAAGGCCAGGGCTGTCGGGCCATTGAAGAATATATATACTATTGGTTTTATGCTCTGTAAAAGGTGGGAGCATTCCTTGTGCATTTATAAATTTGGTACTAATGTAAGTGTTTTTGTTCGAATTTTTAAACTAAGAGAAACAACGGCAAACTAACTCATTTCTAATTTGCAAATAATTTCAAATGTAAACTGTCATTTTTTTACTTCAAATTTCAAAATTTTAAATTAGACGATTCTGGATCTTAAGATTTCAGTGTATGTCTTTTATTTTCAAAGCAAAATAATCTAATTTTGTTTACCTTGCATTCTGAGGTGATTTCAGAGACCATAATTATTAAGTTTTGTTAATAAATTGAGTTTCTCTTAAAGCCAAATATAACCATTAGTAAAAATGTTTCATTTACCAATCAAAGCACTTACCAAAGGCTCTGAAGGTTTCGTTTCTAAATTGAGCTTGAGGTCGAAATACAAATGATCAATCATAAAAAGAGACATATGTTTATTATTCTTTGAATTTCCATTTGTGTTTACGTATTTTTAGGTCATTAACACTTTAAAATTATTTCAAGATTCTCATTCTACTCAGCATCTTGAAATTTGTGATTATAAAAATATGTACATACAGCAGGGTTTCTTTTAGTTATGCTTCTCTAATCCAATAATCATGTTTCTTGTTAAAGGAATCCCTAACATTAAGAAATAGAATAAGGAAGATCTCCATCTTCTTATTTCTCTTATATATTTTTGCTTTATTTCTAGATTTAGTCAGATCTCTCATTAAAAATTTCCCTGAATATCTGGAAGCAAAAACGTTCTTTTATTTCTAGCACATTCCAAGTTATTCTATTAGAACATGGAAATTTTGAACGTAAAGAAATGCGATACATACGAATATGTTATCTGCTTTCTGTTGTAACAATAATCGTTCACTTCTTCGCCAACTAATGGTTGCACGAGCCAAGTGAGATTTAAGAAAATCAGTTTAATAAATAAGCAGAAATATAAATGAAATAATTATATAGAACATATATATATGGAGAAAAAAAATTGTTATTAATTTTTTAGATGAATTTCATCCTTTTATATTTAGGCATTTGTAACTTACTACTTGTATTTTATGGTAACTAGCTGTATTTATTATTTTTTTAAAAATATTTTTTATAATTGTAAATATTTTTTGTCAACTTTTAAAATTATTCACGTAAAGGCTCATTCACACCAAGGCGTTCGCCGTCGCGATCAAAGTAGAAATCAGAGATATTTTCGTTGATCGGATTCACACCAAAACGTTTTCGTACGCGCGCGGTGGATTTCTGCTCATTAGGTGAAGCTGAAGATAGTAGTTGCAAATCACTCTTAAGTAGTTAATTTTGACTTGTAAGTATGAATCGCTAGAGAAAAGGATTTTTTGCAAGTTTGTTAGCATTAAAAAGGGAGGAAAAGAAACAATAGTGGGTTCGACGTATTTTTTTTTTTTTTAATCGATTAAGGCCAACATCTATGCTAATAGTTGAGATGCGAGTCTCAGACACACAGAAAGCTATTTTTTTCGAATGTCGCCGCAGCTTTTCGATAATTTACTATCAATAGTTGGGCCAATTTTTTCTAAAAACGATATTATAGAGATAGTATTCAACCAAAGGATAGATTGGCCTCACCTCTGAGGTTTATACAAATTTCTTCTAATGTGAATAAATTAGTTCTGAAATTTTTGATGCTCTTACAAATGTTCATTTAAAAAATTTAAATAAGAATGTTTAAAGCAACTTCTCTTACTTGCTGTGTTGGTGAAACATTGAATTCTTGTCATGTAACAGAGATTAAAAAAAAAAACATTATTTTGTGATAGGAATCAAATTAAAAACACAAATTAAGTTAATTTTTCTTAACATGCATAATTACATTGCTGATGATGCATGTTTCTATTAGGTATGGATACATAATTAACTCTTTCATGCACTGAATTTTTGATAAAAATAATGCACTAGAGTGAATAATTGCAAATAGATAAACTTCACTAAACTATAATTATTGAACAAAAGCTGGTACATATTAAAATAAAACATTTTTTTTTTTCAAATAAAGGGTGTCTAAAGTTTTAAAAAATAGGATGCACATATTTTATACCACCACACTTCAAGCAGCATGATAGTTCTGAAAACTTTATTTTTTCTTCCCTATGAAAAATGAGTTGCAGACACAACTCATCCATTCTGTACGAACTTGGGAAATTAAATAAATACTTTTCATTTTATACTGTTATTCATCCCATAAATTAAAACATTTTCAGTTTTTCCTAATCTAGTCTTGTAAGCTTAATTTTAGTTTGGTCCTAATTTACTTAATGTTTGTTTTAATTTTAAATATTCTATTCTTTACATTATTTTATTTTACCTAGTTATTATTTAGTCGACATATATAATAAGTGTATTAGTTGTATTTATTTTTTCTTGAACACGAGCTATATCTCATTCAAGCCATTTGTGTAATTTTGTATGTACTATTATTTAATAAATATTATTATTTTTAAAAAATGTAACTAACAACAACAATAAACACAATATTTGGCACAATAAACATGTCCATTATTGAGAAAAAATAAGCGAAATGCATTTTGTATTTCTAAAGAAGATGGCCTTCAATAGCGTGGTGGTACATTTTTTGGGATCTCATATTTTCATACTAGCAATGCATATGTAAGGTACTAATTATTGTAATACTGACTCAGTTACATAATATATGTACTTACCTTCTTTGTATCAAATATCACAAGAATCATTTTTATTTACACATAAAAATACACAACACAGTCACTTACAAAAAATAACACTCAAGAGACTCACAGCTGATCAAAGAATGAACTACTACATAAACCCATTACATGCAATTAGCTTCTGATATCTGTTGGAAACTTGAGTAACTGCTAGGATTTGACCTCTGTGGTGGTTCAGAGAATGTACCCCCTAGCATCAATTTCTGAGGCATTGAAACAAGTGGTGCATTTTATGTACCACCACACAATAAACAATAAGAACTTGTGGTACAACATATGTACCACCAAGGATGAAAGAGTTAATAAGCTCAACACAATGTGACCAGTGTTTATCATTCTTTTTTGTTGGGTGCACACCTGAATATAAAAAAATGGAACAGATGTATGTTACAAACATATATTTATCAAAAGATTTAATTAGATATCTGACATCTTTGCTTACTGAATGAAATATTTTTTATTAGTTCACAGCAGTGCAATCTCATCAAAAAAAAATATACCGATTGGATTATTTCACAAATCTTTTGATTTTAAGAAAGCCAATTTCAATCCATGTCAATTACAACTGGGCAAAAAAAAAATAATATCAAATAATATATAACAGGAAAACTAAATAAAAAAAATATCTATCTTGAGTAAATGTTGATGTAATTACATATACTATTTTCAAAGCTAAAAAACTCATACACTTTTAATTATTTGTCGAAAATTCTTGTCACAGATGGTCTCTCTTGGCACATAGGGTTAAGAAACTCTGATCTATATACATGCTCGAAAATTATGATCATAAAAACTATTAAGTTTTATGACAAAAAAAAAACAACTATAAGAGGGCATTTCTTACAAAACTTAAGTAATAACAAAATCAAAAAAATATGCAAACTATTTTCATACAAGTATAAATCTGAAATACACTTTATTTAATGCACATTTTATCATTATTGAATATATTAAAATATGTAAATTAACCCTAGAGCATATATGCTTTAGTATCAAGGAAGTTTTTTTGAAATAGTTGTTTTTAATGCTAAGGTGTTTTTGATATTCTGTATTGCAAGAAGAAATTCTTATTATGGAATTTTGTATAAAAAAGATGCTTCAATTTTTTTTTATAATGGTATTATAGATTTCTACACAAGTATAAGAAAATATTAAATAGTTTTTTTAAAAATTTTGTATGTATTTTGTAACACAATTGTGTCATAACATACGACCTATTATCAATTTTTTTGTCAAAAATAAATATAACTTAATAAATAATTATATCAAATTCTTAAGGAAGTATAAATTTTCTTCCAAGCATTTTTTCTCACGCTTTTATTATTAATTAATGGGTTTTTTTCTTTTCATATGTAACAATGTTGTGGTCAAAAACTTTAAAAGCTTTTTTCTCGCATTTTAAAGAACTCGATTGAGCTGGAATTTAAAAAAACAGAATTATTTTGGATGACAATTTAACTATAATTAATAAAAATTAAATGATTAAAACTAATTATTTAAAGAATTACAGGTGTTGGCGACATTCTCTTAGCGACACAGTGACCATTTTAGCGCGCGACTTGGGTCAAAACCTTTTTTCTCACATTTTAAAGTGCTGAATTGAGCTGAAATTTTCTATACACGACTGTTTTGGGTGACAATACAGTAATTTAATAAAAATTAATTTACAAAAATAAAGTTACAGATATATCCACGTTGGCATCATTTTTGGCAATTTAGCGACATTTTGGCGACTTGTGTCAAAATTTTAAATTTTTTTCCTCACGTTTTAAAGCGCTCCATTTAGCTGAAATTTAATACACACGATTGTTTTGGATGCCAATACGATAATTTAACTATAATCAATAAAATTAATTGATTACAAGAAGCTTTTTTGAAGAATTTAATTTTATCCATAGTTCGAATCGTTTATAATGTGTATATAACAGTTGAATTAGTAACTATACAAAAGCATATTCATCCGTGATTGGTTAAGTTGCGACACGTGACTAAACTATGCACGCTCAAACGCCTGAACTTGAATCTTTTTTAACACGCTTTTATAAGTTTCACTTGCATGTAACGGAATCTTAGAACTCGATTTTTACCCGCTTGAAACGATCGGATTCATTCGAAATTTCGCACACTTGTCAAGGACCGATGACAATACAATAATTTCATAATTTTGTTCCATTGTCCTTTTCAGGATCGTCAGGAATAAGGATAATCAGATTTGGCGACAATTCCAGATACCACGTCCAGATTTGGCGATTTATTGCATATATCATTTTTAAATTTGACGACTTGTTCCATGTACCATTTCCAGATATGGCGACTAATTTCATACATCATTTCCAGATTTGGCGACTTATTTCAGATCTAGCGACTAAAGAATAAGGTGTAACCCTAAAGCGAGTGTTTTGAATTTAAAGCTAATTTTATGCAAGTATAAAATACACTTGCGGTTAATAGAAATGAAACAAAAAAAAGTGTTATGTATCTGAGAAATTGGAGGGTGGGTGTGTGTTAGCAATTTCTAACCATAATATAAACATTTTTCTGAAAATGAAAATTTAAAAAAAAGGCTCGTGCATGTGAAAAAAAATAATTTGCGTTCTAACTGCTAAATATTTTTTATTTTTATAAAGCAATACGTTTAGAAGTGATGATACGAATTAACATGAAAGGAACACGTTTAAAAGGTGAAGAAATGATTGACACTTCATATTACCATGCTTTTATTAACTCGCTTTCTTTAAAGTCTGTCCGGGTTGTGAATTTTGTAATTGATTTTAAACTGTGTGACTTTCCAAGGAGCTAGAAACTTAAAATTTGGACCATAGATGAGAAGTGGATAGCAATGCATGAAAATGTTAAAAAAGAAAACAAAAACGAAAAGGAGGAATTTTATAATTTTTAGTCCGTTATAAAAACATGGTACATTAAAAAAAATTTTAATTCGAACTTTTTCTTCTTTACACACTTTTATTTGTTTAACCTGTTCAAAAGAGACGGAATCTAATATAACTCTACGGTACTCATTCGAGGCCTCGTAAACAGAGAGAATAAATACACTTCAGACCCGTTAATTAATATCCATTGAAGAGCAAGACTAATTCTACAGCCACGTAATTCCAGCTTCAAATATCAAACTCAAGGATAAATTTAAAAATAAATAAATGATAGTTTAAAAAACTAAAAAACACGCTTATATTGTAGCTTGAACTAAAAAAATGAAAAATAAATTATAGTTTGAAAAAAACTAAAAAACATGCTTTTATACTGAATCGAACTAAAAAGTAAAAAAATAATTCTTAATAAAAATAAAATGATTAACAAGAAAATGAATGTCATTGGGGTAAAAGCGTGGAGTGTTCTATAAATGTATCAATTGTTATAATTTTTAACTTCTATTCGGAAAAGCTGAATTAGTGTAAAAATGTAGTACAAAGCACCCCACGCTTTTACCACAATGACATTCATTTTCTTGTTAATCATTTTATTTTTATTAAGAATTATTTTTTGATTTTTAGTTCGATTCAGTATAAAAGCATGTTTTTTAGTTTTTTTCAAACTATAATTTATTAAGTTAAAATAATCGCGATCACAACTTCTTCGACTGCCGGAGATGGAGTCTCTGATTGGCTAGACGCTCAACGCGCTTCACGCTGATTGCCTTGGTGTGAATGCAGCTTAAATGTTAGTATTTAAAATAATATTTGTAAATCTGGAAACAATTTCGCTGTAACTTTTTTGCTTGCCAGATTGGCAACAGTCCAAATATTGGCATTAGCTGACTTGGAACTTTTTATTGTAGCGGCTGTTAAGCCTAACGAATAAGAAGTGTTTTTTTATTTTACTATTTTCAAACGATAAAGGAATGGCATTTCTGGGAATAGAGTTGGATTTCGTTTTCTTTTTCGGTACACAAAATAAGATGTCTTGCAAATTAATCACTGAATTCAAATATTTTGATGCGTGAAGATATTCCATAAGCGAAAGTTCGATACATTTTTATAGCGAAAGAAAATTCCGATTGCATTTTATCTCCTTAAAACATTCGTTGAAAAGTTTTTATTACCTAGAGATTCTTCAAAAGTGAAAAGTCATTTTATTAAACGAAACTATAATCATTTGCGTGACATTATCCAATGATTTTGATATGAATCTTTCATTCTTGCCATATTTGATTTAAAAATTGCCTAGATACTGGATGTCACTGGTAAAAACCAAAAACGTCACAGGAAATTCTGATAGCTCATCATTCACTGTCATTGTAACCTAATGGAACATCTACCGCGGGTCAAATGAAGCGGGGATAAAAGAATAATAATAATAAATAGAGAGAAAAAAAAGGTGTTTATACCCAGCTGTGGTGGACGGTCATTTGCAACCGGATTGTTGGAAAGTGTTAAAAAACAGATGATTAATATTCTCAAGTTTCGAAATGACCGACTAGACGGTTGGAATTCTTCTCATATCTACGTGACCGGCTTTGGTAAAGCGGCCATTACGCAATTGAAATGCGCACCTGAGCGTTGAGGAGCACCTGATTTCTTCTTAAAAAAAGAATACTTTTTTCGCACCTGAGTTTCTTCTTTAAATAATTATTTTTGTTTTCGTTCCCCAGTAAATTGATTCTTCGAACGTCATTACGTAGGAATTTTATACTTTTTCTTTTCTCTTGGTGGAGATAAACAATAATCCACAATAGAGAACTTTGTATTAGGTTTTGGCAACAACTTGTTTTGTCGATTTTAAAAAATTCTTATTCAGAAAGAGATACAATGAAAATCGTTCAACACGAAACTGAAGGGATTAGAATTTTTTTTCGTCTTAAAGGATACGTCAAAAAAAAAACCATGTATCAACAAATTTAAATTTATTAGAGTTTATTTTATTTACATAGATATGTATTTTTTTAATAAAAACTATTGAAACAAAAACATTCACAAGAACTTGAAAAGTTTAGCACAAAATTTTCAATTTTTTTGAAAAACAAAACATGTATTGAGTTTTTGGAAAATAATCTGATGTTTTTCTTTGCATTGTTTTTTTAGAGTCATATTGTCAATTAATTATTCGATATCGACTATTTTGTTATTCATTTCACCATTGGGATGTGCGTTAAATAAGTGCACATATTTTTCATGATGTTCGGATGATGTGGTAACAGGAGTTACTTATTCATTTCATTTTCCTCATTGAAATCTGCATCAATGCTATTTTTTGAGCTTTGAACAAACTCCAAAATGTCTTTGTCTGCCATAATTAGGGCTGTACACACATTATCATCATCTACTACAGTCAATTCTTCCAATGATACAATAGGACAGTCAATCAGGATGGTTTTTTCCGTATTTTGTTCACCCCCCCCCCCAAAAATCTTTTCGTGTAAAGCGATTTTTGTTTCGTGTTAAGAGAAAAATACATAGTAGTTTGTTGGGACCGTTGTATTATTTCGTGTCAACCGATATTTCGTCTTAAGCGTTTTTACTTTAAACGTATTTTACTGTAAACTTCTTATTTAATCCTTAGCTCCTCCTGTGCTCGTTTCGTTTTAGTCTTTTTTTCATTAATTGGCTAAATTCAAGACGGTCACATGATAAGTGCAATCACGTGTTCTCCATTGAATTTGGGTACAGTCGGATCCCGATTTAACGAATTTATCAGTACCAAACATTTTGTTCGTTAAATCGGGGTTGTTCGTTATATCGGTGTCCAAACAAAATACAATTTTTTTGCATTTACCTTTTGGAAGCAACCACACAAAATATATCCATAGTTAGAACTTGTACACGTTTAATATTTTACATCTAAAAATACTATTAATGAATTATTAAGCATCGTTAATTGGAAATTTTAAAATACTTCCTAAGTTTGGCAATCTTCATGACTCGAAAGAATTCTATTTCGACTTTATGAAGAGAAGAAAATATTGCGCGTCATTTACAACCTGCTGCATAAAATATGTTTTCACAGTTTCCAAACGATGTAAAGCTTTAGAAAATGTAATGGTTTTGATACGAGTTTCGTTATCAATTTATGCATCAGAATCGCCATTCATTGACTTCGAAAAATCAACAGTTTCATAAACTTCAGTTGCACAGATAAGCAGTCCATCATCAAAAGTAACATTATCATAAAAATTTTGAGATTCTCCCTTGCGTTCTGGAATGAGATGAAAAAGGAAAGGAGTTCTCCCTGTCTTATTCAAAACTCACTGGATATGTTACACTCGTGATTCATCTGCACCTGTCAAGTCTGATAACGCTCTGCACCCCCTTGGCCGTCGAAATTTGTCACTTACAAAAACAAAACAAAAAATCTTTTTTCTGTTCCGCACAACAATAAAAAAAGTCATTTGTAAAAAAAAAAAAAAAAAATTTCTAACACAAAGTAATAAAACAAAATTTTCAGATATTGAAATAATTCGTTTTTTGGGGGTTTATTATTCGTTAAGAAATAAAAATTCGCTTCATTTTAATTGGGGAAATAGAAAAATTCCTTAAATCGGGGTTCGATTGTATAAGTATCGTTAACAATTATTAAAAAATTAATTTTATGTTATTGATATTTTTTCAAAAAAAATTAAAGAATTTTGCTATTAAAAAAATCTACCAATACATAACGATTTTTTTTAAAAATCACCTAATTTTTCTCTCTTAATTTTGTCACGTTACATAACGCAATTTTTCTGATTATATCATCTATAAGATAAATTCACTTAAACATAAAAAAAAAAAAAACACGAAAAAACTAGTCAAATAATTTGATTTACAGCTGTGAGACCAATAATCTAGATCGATTATCGCAAATCATTAACCAATTCCGCAACAAATGATTTTTTGAAACGTATGACAGATGTTGAAGCGAAAGTAATTAAGAAAGAAAAAAAAAACTACTGTCTATTAAAAGAAAAACCGCAAAATAAATAAACAAAAAAAATGCCGTATAATTTACAATATTCTTATTTTGTAATGATGCCATTGAAAACACAGTGTTCGTAATTTTGTAACGAATCAAATACGTTTATCAATAATGTAGATGGATTTGATACAAATCACATCCATCCATCAACGATATGGATCATTTGATACAAATCAAATGCATGAAAAAAATTTGTTCAAATTATTGTTTATAACTAGAATACCAACGGATTGGTTAAAAAAAAAAAGAATGTACTGACGACGCCACTAACTATAATAACAAATAACTTTATTTATAACTAACCATATCTCACACCCCAAACCTCACAAACTCTACTCAAACACTTTCATCTGACGCTCCTTTCTGTCATGTCATACACACAACTGGCCACGATTGGAGATATACGTACACAACACCGTTGTTGAAGCAGCGCCATCTATATCCTTAACAGAGAATAATAAAAAAAGAGAAAATAAGCATTTAAAATTTAATAATACAATACTAATATAATTCTTTGCAATAAGAAGTACAAAAACTCCTACGAGTGAAAATATTTCATTCAAACACTGCATGATTGTGTGCTAAGAATGTGAATTCCATAAAAAAAAGCATAGGACAACGTTCTTTCCTGTAAATTTAAATTATACAAGCATTTATTATAGAATGGATACGAAAATTAAAGAAATGCAAAAAATACACACACAAAGTGCTTTAATAATTTACAGCGAGAATCCTTAATACATTGATCGTCAGACAGTATGCAGTGCAATCGCAGAGTGGTCAGGAAACAATTTCAACACACAAACGCTACTTAGTCCTGCATCATCAAGTTGGTTTCAAGCCTCACTCAACTCTAGAACAGAAAAGCTTATGCATACATATACAACTAAAAAATAGTTCATCTTTCTCAAATGTCAACATAATTCTATTTTTAAAATCTCTTATTGGTTTGGTGGGATGTCCTGGACGAACCATTTTTGTTATCGTTCAATACCCTCCCCCTTTATCTTCACTTATTGGTAGAAATATCCAAAACATTTGGCGCGTTTTTTTTCTGAGTATGCCAAAATGCAAGTTAAATTAAAAAGGAAAAAAATTAGGCCCTTATAAATGTTTCACACAAATATCTGAATACCATAATCTTTGGCGAATAATACGCCCACTCTCCCATCCTTTGGAGAACACAAGCCCTTCTCTTAAACATTTAATTAAATTTAAATTTCCCCTTCATTTTGGATAAATACCAGTTACCACATTCCTTATTTAGTTCATACATTACTTCTTCGTTTTATCAATAGCTTTTAATTTTGATTGCAAGCTTCAGTACTTGTGTATTAGCCTTTCGACCATTTCTGTAAATCAACCCCGTCGCCAGATGCTGTGATATGCACCGAATAATAAAATGCTTTCTCTTATCTTTGTAAGTCATCTTTTATTTTTTCTTGTGTTTTTTGAGAAAAAATTACTAAAAATTGTGATTTTCTAAGGAAGAGGAATATATTGCCAGAATTACAAAATAATTCCATCTAAGAATGAGTTCAGTATTTATTTAAAAATAAGCAGCCGCCTGAATAATGTAATTGTTAAATAATGAAATTGTTGTTCGTTTGAAATTTTTTTCTTTTTTGTTTAAATAATTGAGTTTATACAATGAATTGTAATTTAAATGTAGTTATTTATGCAAACAAACTTAGGTGAAAATTCTTAAAATCTTCGGTCGACGAGCTAATATGTAAATATCTAAGCCTTTCTTAAATTCTAAAACAACTTTTTTAAGTTATCCAAATGGACCGATTCTTCAGGTTTCTTTTTATTGTGTGTTTTCCTGTATTCTGGATTATGAATAACACAATAAAAGAAAACAATGGAACTAATTTGATATCGATATGCTTCGGAATTTTCCGCCAAATAATTGTAAAATTTCGCCAAGTCATTAATCGTTTCGCAACATTAGACTGGCCGCTTAAGACCTATTTGGAGGGATTTCAAAATTCTGCCAAAAACGTGTAGTGTACTTTTTTAGTTAAGTTCCAAACGGTATTATGTTCAGTATTTTACGGTACTTACATATTACACCGTCAACCAATTTCTTCAATTCAAAAGATGTCGCCAAAAATCCTGCGATATACAGCTAGTAGTGGAAGTCGTTATGTTTCAACACAATAATAATAATGACTGCATTTGCCGCCATGGTTTTGAATTGGCGAAATTGATCAATTTTATTGTACATAAGTGCCCATTTTACACAGTGAGTGTGCATTGTCCTGATTTTACATTAAAGTGACGCTGTATTTTTACTCATTTCTTGGATACCTGTTTTCATAATATCAAGGCAATAGTTATTCAATTGTTTATGTAATACTCAATTTTTTTATATAAATTTTATTTGAATATGCAAAAAAAGAAACGTGATTTCAAATTTCGTTTTTGTAAGAAAATAACCATACCAATTTGTACAGCATATTTTATAGGCATGGACCAAACGATAATATACTCTCCGTAACCCCCTCTCCCCTAGCGCGATTTTGAAAATCGCCAAACTGACGCACTTGTGTTGGGTTTTGCCCAGAATAAGTGAACGATGACACTTCGCAGAGCACACACATATACAAAAAAGAAAGAAAAGAATAAGAGGAAGAAAAAAGAATATTTAACTATTTTGCCGATGGAGATTTGGTGATATATCCCCCAAAATAATTTAGTTGCCAAGGGTGAGGTTAAACCGCATTTCACCCATGACTCGTATTTTCAGCCTACACGCCTGCGCTCTTTAAGCGTTACTTCAGCAATTTGTTTTTGCTTCCAAGAAAATAAGCACTTGCATTTTGTTGGAAAATGAATCGATTTTTCCGGAAATATATAAATAATTCGAATTTTTAAATATATAACAAAAGTTTTCTGCCCATACGTTTTTCTGAAAAAAATTGAAACTGATTCAGTGGTTCGCTGTTTTCTAAAAATTTGATTTAAAAATCTGAAAGTACCTCTTAAATTTAGGGAACTAATTTGATATCGGTATGATACTCGTTTTTGGCATGATATTAAAATCGCGCTGAGTACATCTTTGGCGGTGGCAGTTTAAAGTTGTTGCATTGCAGTATTATCGCCCCAACTTGACGAAATTTTATATGTGGCGAAAAAGTCCCATCGTTCCAATTAGTTCCTAAACATCACAATAATCAGTGAGCAGATGCTACACTAAAAATAAAACACAATTCACACAAAATATCTGGAATTTCGAGCGATTCAAAAACACTATAAAGATGTTGCCAGATTAAACAACAAAAATGTATTGACAGCTGTTAATAGTCAATTCATTTCATTTCACTTTAAATTCAATTCACTTCAATTCATTTCACTTCAGGTGATGGTTTCAAAATCTAACAATCTTCATAAAAAAAAATTAAAAAAAAACGTAAGGAAGAAATTAAAGCATTTGGACATTTTAGTAAAAAGCTGAGTTTTTTTACCCCCTATGTTATTCAAATTATTATATCTATATCGAAACGACGACAGAATATTTTTGTACATGGACATATAACTTAGAATATATAAATGCAAGCTACTTTCGTGCGTGCTATATATTGGTTTATTTGTGTTTTTGTCAGAATAAATGATGAATATTAAAATTTAGACGTCACGTCTTAAATTTAGTCAATCTATACTCTTATTCGAGGTTTCTTTCTTCCTTTTTCGTTTGATTTTTACTAACCCTCGTATTATTTTCGAAATCATCAATCATCTAATGTTAAATTAATTACTTCTAGCCTAGTATAATTCTCCAGAAAAACCTTATATTACGAGGATAAAGCTTTTTACTACCAGGCAAGAGACAATAGGACATTGACGTAATGCGGATGTGCAGACCTAATGTTTTTATAATTTAAGTCCGTCACGATTGAATACCTTATAAAATAAAATTCTATTGTTTCTTGTGTATAAATCTCTCCACGGCAGAGGCGAGACGCAATATTTTATCCTCTTTGTGAACCACTAAAATTGTTGTTTTTGTGTGTATGGCCTTCTAGAGTTTTCTGGCGACCTCTACCTGTTGTGTGGCTGGAATGTTATTCTCGGGTATCTTATCTGTTATTTTATCACCCAGACATATTTGTTGAGAGCCGCCGTATCTCGGAAGCAAAAAGATACCTCTTTCCAGGTTATCTCTATCCTTTACCTGGGGCTCAAAGGAATGCGTACGTCATCTTTGTGTATATGTGCGGAGCCAGAAAGGACCGATGAAGAGGAAAAAATATTCCGAAAAGTTCCCCTGTTAAATCCGGTTGGTTCTTTCCCAATATCAAAATTAATCTACTACGATTTTATTACGTTTATTAAATACAAGAATGTAAGAAAAGCTTTAATAAAAATTCGCAGCTTAGAATCAGTGTTGAACACAAGGGGGTGTTAGGGGCTCAACCAGTACCAATTTAAAATAATTTCGGGTGCTGGGTGCAGAAGATCTATAGGCCCCCTTGGCACTGGTGGATCGAAATTTATTACCAGAAAACCTGATAAGTCCAGCTTATCCGGGCCCCTTATTGGCCTTTCCAGGCCCCGGGGTGCCCACCCCAAGAGCCCAGTGGATAAACCCACATTGGGTTCAACCCCCCCCCCCTTTCCCCACAAACCAACATTTAAAAAAATTTTACCATAGAGATTACCTCTCGGCTCAGTGCCAGTTTAAACTAATTTCGGGCCCAGGGTGCAGAAGATCTCCAGGCCCCCTTCACACTGGCGGATCTAAGGAAAAATCTAGTTAAGTCCAACTTAACCGGACCCCTGGGCGCCCGCCCCAAGCTCCCAATGGATGAATCTGCCCTGCCTCGGCTTTTTAATCTACGTGTTTTTACAATATACCCCCCCCCCCACCACCACCCGTGAGAGAAAGATGTATACGCCACTGCTTAGTATAAATATACGATTTTAGTAATGCATACTTATTATTAACTTTAACTTTCATTGTTGTCTGATTTTTCTAGGAGCCAATGTATGTTACGTGTATTTATATATCATCTGGAGCTTGTGTGTGAAGAGGATGAAATTCTTCACACACACACGACATTTGGTGCTTTCTATCCCACAAAATCCATAACTGTAGCTCCGTCATCTACATTAAATAATGTGTCATTAAATTTTCGTCTGATGAATGTTTTTTCTCCTTCTCTTTCGATATTTAATCAATAAATATCTAATCAATATCTCGTACATGAAGATTTCTGATACTATTCCGATTTCGATTTGAGAGCGAAATTTAGTGTGGATAGTTTTTTTTATAGTATTTTATCTAGTGGGAGAAGTTACGTACACACACATTTTTAAAGAAAAATTATGCCTCATGAGAAATTTAGAATGATTGGCAATCACATTTATTGTCGAAGTACACTACCCAAAATTAAGACAGAACCATTATTTCGTGTCTAATTTGAAAATAGATGGATATAGGAAATGAAATTAGAATAATCGTACCATCAGCTGCTACTATTTATTGAGTTCAACATTATTTCAACCTCAACATGGTTAACAAATAAATAGTCACTTTTTTTTGTAAAGGAATTATAACATAGTTATAATTATGCATCGCGTTATATTTTGTGAAAAATGAATAAATAAATGGATTTTAATACGGAATGTACCCTCCCCCTTCTTCTAATACGTTGACGACATCGGCATCAGCAGCAGTGGCATGAGCATCAATGACAGAAGATCAAGTTCCGATAAATATCGATCAAATTGTCACACTAAAATGGAAAGAAACGCCCTTGCATATTCCAACTCATTTGATAATGCCGAAAGAGGATTCAAGATAAAGCTATCTGTCTACCGAGATACAAATTGTCCCAAAGGTGCTCTATCTCAATGGTCCTCAATCTTTTTATCTCCACGGGCCGGTAAACGTTTGGATAATTTTACCGTGGCCCGCTGAGGATGGGACGTTGATTGCTTAAATCTTAGAATGTTTTGATTTAATAATTTTAATTTATTTTTATTTAAATATGCCTCCAGAATAAGATACAGTTACACCAAAAATGAATATAAAGTGATTTCCATGGAAAGTCGCACAAACTTTAGAGAAATACACCACAGTAAATAAAATAGAAATAATTTTGTGTTCCATGGGAGGCCCGGTACCATTTGATCCACCTGTCCACGGGGCGAGGGTTAGGGACCACTGCTCTATCTGACCAAAGTCCGGATATCGAGCGGGTCATTCGCTCGTAAACCAGATCCTCAGGATATTCATAAATAAGATTGGCTTGGCGCTATTGATAAGAAATTAAGGCATTATCATCATTATAATGAATTCAACATCATTAGCACTAACGTTTTGTGGGACATATGGAGCAAGGCTCTCTTTCCGATATTTCGCAGTAGCTTAAGTTCTTTCATGGAGTACGTCAGTATGTACGTCAGTCAGTTTGACCAACCAGAGAGATCCAAATCCAAACTATTAGTCCACCTCCCATAACACAGAATCTTTCAACAATTCTATGTTGGTAGCATTTGTGTAGCGAATTCTCACGCATTTACCCTTAAACTAAACTCTTGGGTTTCTTAATAACATTTGATTTGAAAACCTTGTCTTATAAAGAAACCGTGATATATGCAAATAGAGACTTTATTTAAACTGATTTTTAATGTGAGTGAATCAAAATAGTAATGAAATGCGGGTAGATGTGAGTAGAGCAATGTCTAATAACCCTACTGATAGATTGATTTGGAAGAGGTTTGTTCACAGATTCATTAAAAGATTTCCAGTGCCACTGAGAGAAATAGGGCACAACGACTTTATTGAGAATTAAGTACATTCTATATATTGTTTGGTTGGGTTCAGTTCTATACATCCCTCTATACGTATGATTAATTTACAGATAATTTGAATTGAAAAAATAAACGTGTGTTAAACTTTTATAATGTCTTTAAATGACTCGGCTCTTACAGTCTGTGGGAGCTTAGGTTCGCCGCACTTGGTGCTTTATTGTTCCCATTTAAGCCCCCCTTTTTTTTAAGCAAAATGACTTCCCTTGGCGTCTAATTTTTTTGGTTCTGTTTATGAAAATCTATGCTATATCATGATATTAATTTTTCAATTCAAATACGTTTTGTATAAATATAAATAAAACTACATTATCAGTGTCAAATTATTAATCCATGACTTTGTGAGTGCTTCTCAAAAATAAGAGTTAGAATCCAAATATTAGAACTGTTGCCAGTTGCCAAAGCAAAAAAGTTGCAGAACAACTTGTTTGGTGACAGGGCCATCTTCCTGCAGCCCCAGTTCACAAAACAATGATCCACAAAACTTCGAAAATTATATTTCTATTTATTGCTAAGTGCATTTTAATCACACACATATTCATTAAGAATGTATATTATCCCTCCCAAAGAAACGTTAATTGAATAACAAAAACAAGCAAACTGTTTCATCGCCATACTTTTTTTCACTCTGCTAGGGAAATGAGATAGATATGAACTGAAGAATTGTCCTCGCTTCCTGATGTGGCCGCGATAGCCTAATTGTCGTGGTCACTGACTCGTGGCTGGCGTGCCAAGTGTTTCAGCCCAAGAACCCCACTGAAGATCCACCGTATATTTTCGCATTAAGAATGTAGAAACTCAAAGTCTTCCTATTGGTGTGGCGTGGAAGTTCGGAGAGGGGAGTGCCAGCTCACGGGTATCGTCCACGTCCCTTGATCGAGATTCAAAATTACAAGGTCCGTAGCCAATAGCCCTCGTGTTGCTTTTAGTACGACGATATAAGACAATCACTCACATTGATTGAGACTGAATAGATTTCAGTTGATTATCAAATAGAAATGTTGTGTTTTAATAAAAATACATTTGTTAAGCAATAAAATATTATTTCTCCCAAATCAAAAGTAGAAATTTGTTAGTCCGCAATACTTCAGCAGAACTAATATATATTATGGTTAGATAAAAGAGCCGGTGGTCAAAACGGCATTTTTCGTGGGAGTTCTTTATTTCTTGGGTGCTTGATTTAGGGGTGTTTATAAGCTGGGCCTGTTTTCGCATTTCGAATAAGTTGGGTCCCATTTATTCTCATTAGTTTATTAAAAATTCTATTTCATATAACATAAATATAATACCTTATAATGAAATAAATTAATGCGATCTTAGAAAGTGATATAAAAATAACTCGCTTCAGATTATGTGTTTAACTGTAGTGAAGTGAAAACATGAATCACACCAGTATCCAATCTTTCTCTTTTCCCTTCAGTCAGATTAGTAAATATGTAAGTTCAAATGAAATAAAAATTAGATATTTATCGAAGTACAATCGACGCAGAATGAGATTGATATTGAATAGAAGAAAAATTCTTAAATATTTTTTTTCCCTTTTTTTTTTTTTGCTATGCATTGTTGTGAAATTTTTCCTGTTACTTTATACACAAAAGCATGAATAACAGTGTAATATTAATAATTGCTCATGTGTTTTAAAAAAAAAACGTTAGTGACTAAAAATACCAAACTACTTTATGAGGGGGAGCGGTGTGCACTAACTACTTTCAAGGGAGGGGCTATGTTTTTTAAAGAAACGTAATCCACATGCTAAAAATCAAAAATCTGTTGTTCTACGGGAGGGGTTTGAAGCCCCAAACCCCACCCTTGCGTACGCCTCAGATATATTCTGAAAAGCACATAGAAAAAAGCTTCGAAGATTAATTTTTATGCTAATAATTAAAAATCTTTTGGTCTATGTGGAGAGTTGATCCCCTGCCCTTCTGTATATCCCCGTGGACGATGAGAGACTGACAGGAAAAGTTACCGGTAATATTCTTAAAAATCAAGGGAAGAATAATGCTCAGGGTTTTCAGATTAATCATATCAATGATATTCGTTATATCTATTTCTATTTCAACATTTTTGAGAGTTGTTTTTTTTTAAAGCAGCAAGTAAAAGATGGTAGGAAAGATAATTAAAAACGATACATAGGCGTAAAATCAGTGTGAGTACCAAAAAAAACACACACAAAATCAAATAAAATGTGATACATGTTGAAAAAATTCAATTTAAGAAAGTGTAATGTTGTTTTGGAAAAAAAATCATCGCCTTGCAACAAATTTTTTTTTTTTATACTTAAGTTTGATGTTATATTTTTCTTTTACTGAAAAAAATCTAAAAAAATAAAATTCGCTTGTCCTAAAATACATTTCAAAAACAACGCGCACGCTTATGGTCCTCCTGTCTTAACTCTGTAAATTTTCTTTCTGCAAATGAAATCGACCTTACTTTTTCACCGCTAGATGGCGCACGTCATAACGCCTGTACATTTGCGGAAGGAAAACAAATCGGACGTAGCTGGCGACATGGTGTCTGCAGCACACCTGTGCTCTGTACTTCAGACATATCCCACCCAGGTCAGGTGCGTAGAAAAAGAACGCACGTGCAAGTGCAATAATCGGTAAATTCGTGTGAACTGCAAAAAGAGGGGGGTGGCGGATTTAAGGAGATATAGGATACGTTAAGGATTGCTTTTTATCATGAGGCACTTCGCTTTTTTTTATTCATTCATTTATTTATTCCTGCTTTCCACAACGCGATTAATGCCTAAGAGGCCCTGATTTTTTTTAACGGAATTCGTGAAGATATTATTTTCTGTGAGAGCGAAGCTATGCCTTTTTTTATTTTTTATCGCAACACTGCCTCATAAAAGTAGATCCCGCATCTGATACAAAAAAGGGTTGATGCTTCATGTTGTTATTGGAAAGAAGCTTTTCGAACGCCAGGTGTTTGAGCAATTATATATTTGTGTTCTTTCTCAGTATTGATAAGGCAAGTCGTTTGGTTTCTCAATCGTTTGGTGCATAATTTCGAATGTTTAGCTTAGAGGAATTTTTTTTTTTTTTTGTATTTTCCTTCTTCCCTCTTTAGGGGATTCCGAAAAATTCCATCAGCCACACCCTTGCACCAGATTAGTTAAAATTCGATTAGAAAAAATTCTTCGAATATGTTTATGTGTCTGCTATTCAAAAACATAATTATTTCGAATTTTTATATTGTATTTTAGTTTGTTTATTTTTTCTAAATTCTTTGGAATAACTCCATTGTAAGAGTATTAAAACCGTTATTCCTACATTTTTAGTTTATTATACACATTTTTTTAAAAATAAGGCGAGTTATGAGAAGGAATTACTTTTTTTAAATTTTGGAATCCTGACTTTATATCGAACAAAAAAATTAAATGGTCAAGAAAATGCTGCTATAAGAGGGAAGAATTGATTCATGGGCTTTCTCACATTCCATTCACGTTCGAATTTGCTAACAGGTCTTCCACTGGTGTTGTGTGAAAAAATTTTTTCTTCTCAACAAAATAAAATGTACTACTCAGTGGCGTGACGGAGAATATTAGGGCCCCCCCCTGTAAACTCAGGTTTTGAGCCTCAAGCCCAAATACGTACTTCTGCATCAGTCAAGCTTTGGGCCCTCTAGAGTCCCTGGGCCCCCGCAATGCGAGGGTGTACGTTATGCTACTGAATGTACTACTTGTTAGAATAAATGTGCTGCTGGAGTTTTCATTCGAAAAAATTGTTCAGTCTTAGTTGGTGAATATACAAACTTTGATTCAATGGCGTAACGTACACTCTCACATCCCGGGGCGGGGAAGGGGAGGGTTTTAGGGGGCCCAAAGCCCGACTGGCTTCAAGTACCTAACCTTTGTAAGATCTGGCTTCGGGCCCAAAATTTGATTTAGCAGGGGGACCTTAATACTCTCCGTTACGTCACTGCTTTGATTTTCACTAATCAGTCTATTTGATCGATATAGCTCAAGTACCTCAGACCTTATCTGTCCCAATAAAAACTGTTGAAATAAAAACCTCAGTTTTTTTTTTTTTTTTAAATATTTAAGATCCCCAATATTACAAATAACACATTTTTGTGTCATGCAACCACTGTCATAGCTAGTCTTCTATGCGCCCTCCATCTGCTTGCACATGTTGGGGCCCATGTAGCTTGAGAGCCCCGTGTCGTTAATACGGCTATAGCTACGCCCCTGTCTCTAACCTAATTTTCCTGACCATGCTTCAAATTAAATAAGTATAATATGTGCTAAAACTCTCGTGCAAAGGTTTATTTTGGCATACTGGTTAGTCCACTGTTTATATATAATACTATATATTATGTGTATTTGCTCACTAACACCTATTTTTGTGTCAAAAACGATGTTTTCATAGAATATTGTTTTCTTTTGGGGAGGGGAGGAGGCTACTACAGGGGCGTAGCTACCGCCGTATCAATGATACGGGGCCTCCAAGCTACAGGGGCGTAGCTACTGTCGTATCAATTATATGGGGCCCCCAAGCTATGTGTCATAAGAAAATCGTAAAATTTCAAAGGGCCCCCAAAGAATTCTGATACAGGGTCCACTCAGTAATAGCAACGCCAGTGGGGTACTTTTAATATTAATATAACATATCCTTATTGTTATAATTCAAATTTTCATGAAAGAATTTTTTTTCTACTGTCGGAACTAACAAAATTCCTCTCTATTTTATTTTTTTCAAATTTTCTTTTAATTTGAAATTCCCTCTAAAGTGACAAGAACTATGAAATTCATTGTCCACAAAATTATTTTTAAAAAAAAAAAAGAAATATTTTTGTGTCGAAAATTGTTTGGTCAGCTGTTGGAATGGTAAAAAAAAAAAAGAATATTTTTTTGTGGGCTTCACATATTTATCTTCATTATTATAATTTAAAATAATTGCACAAAACTTATTTATTATTTCAAAACATGAAATAAGTATTTATTTCCTCCAAAAATAATGACTTCGAAATAAATTAATCTAAGCAAAAGTACTTATTTAATGCGTATTTTTTTTTTTTTTTTTTTTTTTTACTTTTTAAAAATTAATCTCATGGCATTTCGACTGCGGTTTTGACTTGGGGAAATGTAAATAACATTTCTACGTCAACAAAAAGACATTCTAAAACAAGTTATTGCTGAGTTAAGTCAAAACAATAACAGGAATAATGCATTTAAAAAATACGAATTATTTTCCTGGTTAATGCTAGTTTATTCATGAAACGAGTTTAATTATCATGTAAAATGACATTATTTCTCTGTTTTTTTTAAAATTCATTTGGCTTTCTAATTTTTATTGCAATGGGACTGAAGTTTTTTGAATGAAATACAGTAAAAAGATAACAAAATTATCTGTCTTTAGCGCTAAAATAAAAATACACTCTTATAGTGTATTGAATAAGAAACAAAAAAAAATATTTATTTGTTTATGGGGTAAACAGAGAAATGGAGCATCATTCTGTTTAAAATATTATACGCCGTTAAAGTATTGTACACCATTAAAATATTATACGCCATATCTGATGCGTTTGATGCGAAGCTACCACCGTTACCGCCATCTTGTTTATGACGTGGGGCGCCGAAGAACCCCATTGGCTATAACCATTGGCGTGTCATGAGTTCTCGAACCGAGTACCACTGAAGACCCACTGTGTAGGGGGGCGATGCACGTTAAATTTGTACGGAGCTCAAACATTCCCATTGGTGTGGTGTGAAAGTTGGGAGAAGGGGTGCCATCGCAGGTGTCGTCCTTGTCACTTGACCATGGTTCACATTTACGAAGTCCTTCGAGTAGCTGTGAATAGTGTGACGTTAATATTCACTTACTCTATCGTTTTGTGGATGCTTCAGTCGAAGTGTCACTGGTAAGTGAACATTTTTGTTTATTTAGGTATATTGATTGATTTTCTTTTAAGCCTTAAGTGAGGATAAGTAAAGAGTTAAATATTTCTGTTTGTAGTTATTTCCTAATGTTTTGTATCATATGGACTAATCCTATCGTGTTCGAGTCACAATCTCTCATGGTTTATCACGGGACTCTCGGAGTTGCATAGTCAGACTTTAAGGCGAATCATTATAACTTGACCGTTGGTCAAAATTACTATATAAGATATTCATTTATATTACTCATTTCTGTATATATACGAGTCAGTCCTTTTTTTCCCTAGAATAAAATATGCTTGATATTTGTGTGTGTGTTCTAACTGTAATACTAAGGTAACCAATCGTCCTCATTTAGGGAGGACAGTCCTTCTTTTATAGGTTCTGTCCTTCCTCGAAAAGTGTCCTCCTACTTGTCCTTCCTTTCAATATTTTAAAACTTATCTTTATATTCAGAGATGCCAAGCAGAAGTGTCACTTCATCGCAAGTAAATTGGGCAGATATAGAAAATTGAGTTGAGTTTTTACTGAAAGAAATGCCTGATATTATAATTGATGGCAATTGTTTGTTTGTTTGAAGAAGTTAGAAGACTGAATGTATATTTAAATTCTGATAAATTAAAACAATGGGAAAATCAACATGTTGAAATAGTTAAAAGAAATATTTAACCATTTCGAAAATGAACACATTCCATATGAAAATTTAGTTATTCTTGTTAAATATACATTGTACTGTCCTGAAACTAATGCAGCAGTTAAGAGTTTTTTGAATGGGTAATGTATTGGACATGTGGTATAAATCAAGCTTAAAAAAAAAAAAAATGTGAATACTTTGGCTGTAGCACTTACCGGGAAATTCAATATGAAAGATTTTTCTTGATCTGAAGTTTCCGGTATATTTTAACATGATATATTGACAACTACAACAACAGAATTCCTTCAATGGAAAATAATTAAAATAGATGTAAGCGTAATTAGTGTATTTTTGTTTGAATCAATAAAATGTTTCATATATTTTATCTTAATTTCTTCTTAAATTTTTCGTCCTGCTTTTCACGGTAAAAAAAAATGGTCACCTTAGTAATACTAATATGGATTATAAATTGTACGTGTTTTAAAGAGAAACACGTTTCTCGAATTTATCCAAATTTCGAAGACGTAGTATACGGATAGGAATAGATATGTCATATATTTATGTGAATTTGTTCTTTTTTAAATTTTTAATCTGAAAATGCCTTTTTAGTTATTGTTTTTAACTCAAAGATAATTCGTAGATACTTTACTGCAGACTAAATACTTAAATTCTTATAAATCGCACGAGAAATAAATTTTATTTTATATGAAAGAAAAACAATTGTATTCTATATCTTCTGCCATTTTCTTAAATGTGAAATATCATTTAAGTTTTATTTTTTATTTGCCAACAATTTTAAAATATGACGTCAATTATAATATGGCGGGATAGCTTTTTTGCGTACACGCAAATAGAAACCATTTGAAGAAGCGAACGAGAATAATTTGCACTAAATTGACCTTAAGAACATGAAATAAAGATTTCCTGTTTTGAATGAAATCTTATTTTATCACGGAATAAATCTAACAAGGAATATTAGAACACTTATTAACTCCTCCGCAGAAGTCAAAAATAACTTAAAAGAAAGAAGTATTTTAATATTTGATAAAATAAAGAACAAAAATCTGCCCTGTTATCAGTGTTTGTATGCTGTAGCTCAAAATACAAATTCATTTATTACAAGAATATTTCATTTTATTATATCAATATTAATTCTTATGAGTAACTAATTAACAAATTTAAAATTTCGTATCTAAAGATGCTTTGTGCTATACAGTCTAAGAAAATAATTAACACTCAAACATTTTTTTCTAAATTTCGGTTTCTGTTATGAAAAATGGAATCTTGTCATTTTTACAATTTCATTGAGAACGTCTTCGGATATTTGTTTTATCAGAACGTGCAATTAAAAAAATACATTTAGAACATTGAATACGTATCAAAACAACAAGTGCATAAAATTATAATTTACTGAATTTTTAATGGTGATTTGTTTGTAGGAAATTGCAACCGGAAACGATTCCACAAGCGAAATATTAATTAGAATAAATCTAAGAAATAATGATTTATTTTCAACTGCCATTTTCCAGTATTAAGGTTAGCAACAAAGCTTGATAGTTGATGACACATATAAGGAATTAAAGCTATGCAATAATATATTGTAATGGCGTTTTATTCTCTAAATAAAGTATACTCTACATGTATTTTTGTTTTCAAGAAGCTGTTATAGAATTGCATCGATAACAGTTTTGTCTCTACTTATAAATTAACTTCACACTTGAAGAAGAATTTAGCAACAAATTTAGATAATATATGCCGAAATGTAAAATAATTTATATTCATATACATAAATTTGTATGCAATCTAACTGCAACATTAATATTGTATTTCGAATTCACTACTGTTTTGTTTTACACCATTTAAGCCTAATCATAATCGAATCTTTATTAACATTAATGACTTGTTTTAAAGAAATTAGTGATTGAGGAAAATTTCAGTCGTTCCTTGTAACCAGTTTTTTCCCTAAAAGTCTTGGAAAAAACATTTAATATTCTGCAATAAAGGAAACATCGATAAAACTGCCGAATTTTTAATGTCTTTTTATTTGTCTATATATATATATAAAATTTTAAAACAGAAAAATGAAAATTTAAGTTTGAGTATCATTTTAATTCGTATGAAAAAATGATTAAAAAAATGGATAAATAAATAGTTAATATTTCGAAGCAGAGTATTCGAATGCCGTAATCTATTTTTTTATTTAATTTTTAAAAACCAACTAATTTTTTTAACGCCAAATTCTGAAACTGAAAAAAAGTTGGAAAAATATATTTAAAAAATGCTTTCAAACGGACATACACAGTTATTACAAAAAATATAATCCATAAAATAAATAATACTTAACTTTCCGAAAATTCGATTTTTAAACCCATATTTTGTTAGTCAATATCGACATCCGGAATTCAAAACCGATACCAAAAAGGCCGATGACCCTACTTCCTTTTCTTGCCCCATCCTCCATTCGGAAGGGAAACCCCTTATCTTAACTCGAACACTCTCACCCCTACTGGTCACTCAGCGGTCAACCGTTTTACCCATCAGGTTAATAACACTGTACCATTGGTGATTTCCCTCTACGTCATCACTAAGTCTTTCTTACTTACAGGTCGCGATCCAGAGCCCGCTTATTATTTGTGCAGCAAGGGAAGAAGCACGACGCCAGCTAGTCTGGCTCGCACCTGGACGGCGAGGAGGGTGTCACGTGGTTATTTGGGAAGGAAGAGCGCTCGCCTAATAGGGTGATCTTCACAAACAGGGAGCGGACGCCGTTGCCATGGGCAACCGTGCACGTGGCCGAGCGCTCATCTGGTGGGTCACGCTGGGGACCTCTCGCGGTGAATTCCTGAGGTGTTTAGAAAAGGAATTTTTAAGTAATTAATTTGAATAGTTGATGCAAATTAAACAAATCCATCAAGATGTTTTGAAACGATGTTGGTCGAGGAGAAATTGAATTATTGGAATGAAATCAACTGAATTTTTATATGATTATTTGCCAATTTATAATAATTATTTTGTGGATTATAATATATTTTATAAGAATATTTTTAGACAGTTTTCTGAAATATCTTGAAGATTACTAAATAATTATATTTTATGTTCAATGGTGACCCTAAGGTTGATCAGTGGAGCTCTTAACACCTTTTAATGAGTTATGTAATCATATACTGAAAATGCTTCAACAAAAATGTTTTATTCTTCATTACCCTTTATTGAGTAGCTTATTTTATTATTTTAATCATTTTATCTGAATTTATACTTTTGTGAATCCTATACGGTAACGTTGAATGAATTTTTATTTTGAATATTTAAGTTGTCAATTGCTCATCTACGGAATCCTTGCAAAATATAAAAATACAATAATATAACAAAAGCATGTACTAAAACTTTGCAAACTTAGGTTCAGGTTCTTTTTACATTTGGCTAAGGTACCCGTAATGTCTCTCGTTTTGTGGCCCAACGATTTCGGAATCAGTTCATATCTGAAAATATAGTTTCAAAAAGATCCCTTTCAGCTAAACCACGGATTGCTCAACTAACTCTCCGTGGTCCAAAGATGCCTTTACAATGAAGGCTTGTATGCAGCGAGACGGAATAGATGTGTCCCATTAAAACAAAATATAAAAAAAGGGTCCGATTAAGTTGGCTTTAGAGAATATGGACTAGGAATGAATGGTAATCTGTACTTTTTGCAGATGTTCATTTTAGGAAAAGATTCTCGTCGTACTCTAATGTGAACAGAACAAAGAACTAGTCACTATGGATCCAACATTGAAAGACATGCTTATAGCGGAAGTGGAATCCTTGATTGGGGTGGAAATCTTTCTGAGGTCACTCCGTTCAATAGAAACACTGAGCAGTCAAAAATATTTTGACGAAATCTTCGATTAGCATGTAATACCTTATATTACTGTGATTGAGGATAATTATGCTCTGATGGACAGTGGCATAACGGAGAACATTTGGGGGCCCCTGCAAAGTCAGGTTTGGGGCCACCAAGTTGGATTATACAAAGGGTAGGTACTTGGAGGCAGTCAGGCTTTGGGACCCTGGAATCCTGCCCCCTCCGCAATGTGGGGGTGTACGTTGCGCCACTCTTGTAGACATATACCTTTTTAGGAAAGCAGGGTGACCATCTTGTGCATTTGACTTAAAACCCCGGGATCACATTTGGAACTATCTATGCTGAGCAGTTGTAGTACTGAACCAATCATCTTAGAACTTATATAAGTTCCTACAAGGGTTGTACGGTCTTCCACGCCGACTCGTTTGTTCAACAACTGAATTTTATCAGCGGGTGAATGCGTAAATATTTATTACGTCGCCCTATGATGCAGCACGAGGTGCTCGTGGTAAAATTAAAATCCTATGTACGATTTCGCATCGCCAGAGCTCAGGTGCCTCCCTCTGGGCAGGATACTGGGCATCAAAATTACCAGTGGCGAAAAAAAACTTCACAAAACAATATACCAAAATTATCTCTTTTTGGTATCAGCATATAGGGTGCTGAACTAAAAAGAGATACCAGGTCTCGTGGAATGTAACTAGGTCTGCAATGGTAAAATACCAATCCGCAGCCCCATTAGGAAAAAAAAATGCAGCATCAGGGCTATTGGCGACGGACCTCCTAATTTTCAACAACCACTGTCACATGACGAAGACGACACTTGAACTTGAACCCCTCACCCGTCTCCAAATTTCTACAATATACCAACGGGAGGATATTGAGCCTTGACATATTTAACGTGCATCAGTCCCTCTTTACGGTGGATCTTTTATGGAGATCTGCTATAGTAGGCTTCGGCCTTGGGTGCGAGTATGACCACTAGGCCATCTCGGCCCATTTTATCAGCGGGAAAACCAATGCCAATCGAGCATTAAGGCTAGGAGAGTACATTTTCCTTATAATAAAAGTCCAGTTGTTTTTTTTTCAAAAATTTTAAAATTATTCAAATTACATTTTTTGACAAAGAGTTGACTGTTTTTAAAATTGACGTTTTTCATGTATGAATAATTAACCTTAACCGTATTATTCCTTAACTTTCGAGACATACATAGTTTAATAAATAATTAAATTATTAACATTTGTATCACTGTTTGCTTGCTTTTATCAATAATGAACTCAATTTTAAAAAATTATTCTATGTAAAAATTGCAAGGAGCAGTTTTTGACAAAAAAATTTAAACAAAAAGACTCAGATATAAGTTAAAATATAAACTAGTTTTAAATTAAATAATAAACATGTTTTGTGTTCATTAATATTATTACATTTAAATTGGGATAAATGTACTTGTTGAGACAAATATCATTCAACTTGTTGCCAACTAATGGCCGCTCAAGCCAAATGAGTTAATAAACAAACAGAAGTTTAATAAAATTGTAGAACATTATATAATTTTTAAAATGAATTTTATAACTTTATATTTATGCATTTGCAATATTAGGAATTTGTATTTTATGTAAATTAATATTTATATTTGTACTGTGTATTTATATTGTAAATTTGGAAGCAATTTCCTTGTAATATTCTTCAGTTTACCGGATTGGCAACAGTCCGTATTTTGGCGTCAGACTAGTTGCAATGTTTTGATGTTGACTCAGCTAAGCCTAATGGAATAAAAATTTATTCTTCGAATTTCTTGCAGCAAATTCTAAGACTTAAACGTTACAGAACAAAACTTTCCATAACATACTTATTCCTATGTAAAAACATTTCGTGAAACTTTACTTTTTATTTACTAGAACTAGAACTTCATATTTACGCTTAGATTCACGAAAAAAAAAAATCTCAAGATTATTTTTGTTTATATTAATTATGAACTGAAATGTGTTGACTTAATTCTTTTGAGGAAGATGTGAGAAATATAATCTCATATAATTGCATTTCTTCGATTACCAGAAGTGAACATAAATTTATTGCAGTATCACTCTTTTTTTTTGTATGAGTTATACTCAGAAATAAAGAGCATCAGTAAAATATCCATTATAAAGTCCACTGGATGCAAGAAAAATGTAATTATTATCACTCTAATATTCATTTGGGTGCAAATATCATTGTTAAATCACATTAGTTATGTTGACCACATCTTTAGGTTTAGTGCTTTCCCAGTAAATGTTTTTTTAATATGTTTTCAAGGAAAATCAGTGATATAAAATATGTTGAAAGAAGAACTGCAAGTTCATTCAATAAACAGAGGTTACAACATAATTATTGCGTAGAATATGGCAACGATATGCGCATAATTATACAGGATTCTACAATAATATTTTTGAAATTACGAGTTAAGGTTATACTGACTTTACGTTCGGAATCGTGATTTTTCGAACGCGTATAAATGAATCACTTTTTGATATTTAGCTGTCACTTCAACTGGAATTTACATATGAAATTGTTTTAAAGATATTATTCCAATAAAAAATTATTTAAATGCAATTATTTGACGTGTGAATCTCGACATATTTTATGTGGATCGGCCCTTCTGCGCGGCAGTTCTTCAACAGTTTTAGCCTCGAACTCATGATACTCCAACCACATAATACGGCTGATTAACGTTGCTATTTTTATTTTTTTTAGGAATGTATTCCAAATGTTTTTTTTTCTTTCGAAGTCACTGAATCCCGAAAAACATTTGTTGTGTGGAAAAGTCGTTAGAGATTCAGGTTTTTGGTTCCAGGAAAACGTTTGTAAAATGGAGGCCCGATTGTATATCAGTTGATGGCTGTTTTCCGAAATGGCGGAATATTCGATTTGATCAAAAGATTTTCAATATTCAGGAATATTTTCCTGACAGATTTTTGCAACAAGGTGTCCATGCTGCTAAACTCCATGTCATTTTTTTTGGCCAGGAGTCGGCAACCTATGGCACGCATGCCACATGTGGCACGCAGCACAGTTCTCTGAGACACGCTGCACTACTCTACAAATTTGTCATTTCTTGAGTGGATGGATGTTGATAAATTTGTAATGGGATCTTACTTGACAATCATCTCCAGAATTATGGACATTTACGGAAATACGAAAAAATCAGAAATATTTTCAGCTATTTTGTAAATTATTGAATATCATTGCTGGAGAGATTTAATGTTTGAAGTGAGAAAATTGAATGTAAGTAGATAAGAAAAGCCGATTCTGCTGTAAAGGCGCAGGCGCGGAGGTGGCGTGGAGTTGAGTTGTTTTCCTCCTGTGTAGGCTTCGTGGAGTTGAGTTGTTCCCCTCCTGATTTTTGGAAAATCTTTGCTTAGATAATATTTTAAGAGAAGTAAGAGAAATGTTATATCCACCTGATTATTTTGAATATTATGAGGATCTGAATAAAATGATTTTTTAAATGTTTAATTTGAGTTAATTTTATTTACATTGTTTGTTAGTTTAATTTATGTTGAGATACTTTCTTTTTAAAAATAAGTGTGGGTATATTTAAAAAAAAATTATCTCAGAATGTTTAAGCGTAAATGATATTTTAAATACATTTCATACAAAAGTAAGAAAAAAATTACTGTATAAATATTTTGTATAAGTTTCCGTAAAGATTTGGCTTCAAAAAGTTTTTTTTATAAATCTGAAAAAAAATGGTTTATATATATATATATATATACAGTTATATTGTTAATTTTATTCATACTGCTTTCTAGTTTAATTTATGTTGAAATAGTTTCATTTTAAAAGATAAGTATCAGTATACGTCTTTCAAACAAATTATCATAGTATGTTAAGCATAAGTGATATTTTAAATATATTTTGTATAAAAGTATGGAAAAATTTATGTTAATGTGTTTAAAGCAAACTCTTTGCCTTTTCCAAAGAGTATAAATTGTATAACTGTTCATTGCAATAACCATTTAGTTAAATTATTTTTTTTGTTAATTGAATAGAAATAAAAAAATTTAAATCGCTTTCTTGAATGTTTTTTATAATAATTTTTTTTTTGAAGAAAAGAATGAGCACTTTTTATTATTGGAACTTACAAATTATGTAACTGAAGAATTTTTGGAAAATCTTTGCTTAGATAATATTTTAAGAGAAGTAAGAGAAATGTTATATACACCTGATTATTTTGAATTTTATGAGAATCTGAATAAAATGATTTTTTAAATGTTTAATTTGAGTTAATTTTATTTATATTGTTTGTTAGTTTAATTTATGTTGAGATACTTTATTTTTAAAAATAAGTTTGGGTATATTAAAAAAAAATTTCTCAGAATGTTTAAGCGTAAATGATATTTTAAATACATTTCATACAAAAGTAAGAAAAAAAAAATACTGTATAAATATTTTGTATAAATTTCCGACAAGATTTGGCTTTCAAAAATTTATTTTTATAAATCTGAAAAAATTGGGGGTTTTTTTTATACGGTTATACTGTTAATTTTTTTTCATACTGCTTTCTAGTTTAATTTATGTTGAAATAGTTTCATTTTAAAAGATAAATATCAATATACGTCTTTCAAACAAATTAACTAAGTATGTTAAGCATAACTGATATTTTAAATATATTTTGTATAAAGGTAAGGAAAAATTTATGTTTATGTGTTTAAAGCAAACTCTTTAACTTTTCCAAAGAGTATAAATTGTATAACTATTCATTGCAATAACCATTTAGTTAAATTATTTTTTTCTTAATTGAATAGAAATAAAAAAAACATTTATTATACATTGCTTTAATAACAAATTGTAAATTTTAATTGGGTATAATGATTACACATACACAGTAAAGATACAAAGTAAATTGTTTATTCAGAAATCAACATCTTGTATTGCGTTTTACATTACAATCGTATATATATATATACATTACAGGAGAACAACAAATTGTAAAATTGATTTCAGTATAAGGATTACACAAAAAGATACAAAGTAAGTTGTTAATTTACAAAAGCAGCATTCCATTTCACATTACAATCTTTTATTTACATTACAAAAATCACATTATTGTGTCATCATTGGATTTTATGTCTTACTGCTTATTGAATAGGTCTAAATTCATCAATGACCGATGTCCATGGGCAAGCGTAGTTATGCCATCATCATTAATAAACCTTTTGTCATCTTTATAGGACAGAGCAAGTTTGTTTTTCTTTATGGAGTGTATTGAATGAAATTTGGATCTAATTAAGTTCTTGTCAACATATTTTAATTTTTGATTAAAAAGACCTAATATATGTTTATTACTTTTTTCTCTAACTGCTTTGAAGTTTTTCAAAAATATTGCTAAAATTTAACTTATAATTGTGATTTTATAAATAATCACACTTAATTAACTTAATAATTAACTTATGATTGTGATAATTATAAAATTTTTTCGAAAATGAATGATATAGGAATAAACATTTATTCATTTGAAGAAGATTTAAAAATATTTCCTCTCCTCATCAGTGATATAGTGTGTGAGAAACATATAGATTTGCTTTACGTAAAAAAAAATGGAGAGTTTGGATTTTATTGTTTCATTAAAAGCTTATCTCGACTTGTTTCGAAACAACTCTCAAAACACCAACATAAAACGTACGTATGTAAAATATGTTTAAGTGCTTTGCAAACAGAATACAAACTTCTTCGGCACAATGAGATGTGTATACATAAAAGTCCTGCAAGAGTAGTAATGCCGTCAGAAACAAGCAAGTTTTTAAAATTTAAAAATTTTCAACATTGCTTAAAAATACCCTTTGTTGTATATGCGGATTTCGAGTGTGTAACTAGGAAAACTGATACTTGCTGTCCTAATCAAAACTTTTCATTTACTAATATTTATGAAAAACATGTCCCGATAGGTTTTTGTTATTTTATCAGTTATCAAGGGGGGTATTATAAAGATCCAGTAGTATATAGAGGTGCCCCAAAAAGTCAAAAGTCCTAATGTATTCTTTTCACTATGAGTACATGAAGCACCGATTCGACTCGAAAGTAAGGCTCATGTATACAGACACCGATTCCTTTATATATGAAATAAAGACTGATGATTTTTATAGTGACATGAAAGACGATATTAACTTATATGACACTTCAGACTATGACAAAAATAACATTTTTAAGGTATCCGAACACGTTCGGAGTACTTTTTAACAAAATAGCATACTAAAACATTATAAATGCTCTTTTAGGACTCAATACCAATAAATATTACTCTACTTAACTATCAAAATTTAATATAAATTACCTGAATTTTGCAAAAATCACAATTATAAGTTAAATTTTAGCAATATTTTTGAAAAACTTCAAAGCAGTTAGAGAAAAAAGTAATAAACATATATTAGGTCTTTTTAATCAAAAATTAAGATATGTTGACATGAACTTGATTAGATCCAAATTTCATTCAATACACTCCATAAAGAAAAACAAACTTGCTCTGTCCTATAAAGATGACAAAAGGTTTATTAATGATGATGGCATTACTACGCTTGCCCATGGACATTGGTCATTGATGAATTTAGACCTATTCAATAAGCAGTAAGACATAAAATCCAATGATGACACAATAATGTGATTTTTGTAATGTAAATAAAAGATTGTAATGTGAAATGGAATGCTGCTTTTGTAAATTAACAACTTACTTTGTATCTTTTTGTGTAATCCTTATACTGAAATCAATTTTACAATTTGTTGTTCTCCTGTAATGTATATATATATATACGATTGTAATGTAAAACGCAATACAAGATGTTGATTTCTGAATAAACAATTTACTTTGTATCTTTACTGTGTATGTGTAATCATTATACCGAATTAAAATTTACAATTTGTTATTAAAGCAATGTATAATAAATATATTTTTTTACTTCTATTCAATTAAGAAAAAAATAATGTAACTAAATGGTTATTGCAATGAATAGTTATACAATTTATACTCTTTGGAAAAGGCAAAGAGTTTGCTTTAAACACATTAACATAAATTTTTCCTTACTTTTATACAAAATATATTTAAAATATCAGTTATGCTTAACATACTTAGTTAATTTGTTTGAAAGACGTATATTGATATTTATCTTTTAAAATGAAACTATTTCAACATAAATTAAACTAGAAAGCAGTATGAAAAAAAATTAACAGTATAACCGTATAAAAAAAAACCCCAATTTTTTCAGATTTATAAAAATAAACTTTTGAAAGCCAAATCTTGTCGGAAATTTATACAAAATATTTATACAGTATTTTTTTTTCTTACTTTTGTATGAAATGTATTTAAAATATCATTTACGCTTAAACATTCTGAGAAATTTTTTTTTTAATATACCCAAACTTATTTTTAAAAATAAAGTATCTCAACATAAATTAAACTAACAAACAATATAAATAAAATTAACTCAAATTAAACATTTAAAAAATCATTTTATTCAGATTCTCATAATATTCAAAATAATCAGGTGTATATAACATTTCTCTTACTTCTCTTAAAATATTATCTAAGCAAAGATTTTCCAAAAATTCTTCAGTTACATAATTTGTAAGTTCCAATAATAAAAAGTGCTCATTTTTTTTTCAAAAAAAGATTATTATAAAAAACATTCAAGAAATCGATTAAAATTTTTTTATTTCTATTCAATTAAGAAAAATAATAATTTAACTAAATGGTTATTGCAATTAACTGTTATACAATTTATACTCTTTGGAAAAGGCAAAGAGTTTGCTTTAAACACATAAACATAAATTTTTCCTTACTTTTATACAAAATATATTTAAAATATCACTTATGCTTAACATACTAAGATAATTTGTTTGAAAGACGTATACTGATATTTATCTTTTAAAATGAATCTATTTCAACATAAATTAAACTAGAAAGCAGTATGAATAAAATTAACAATATAACCGTGTATATATATGTAATAATCCCCATTAATTATTCTTAATAACTTTTAATTACCTTTGGTCCATCCCTTTAGGACCAACGTTTTAGTAATAAGTTAATCCGCCGCCTAACGAGAGTATTTTAAACTACATCCATCCACCCACACAGATCACGTGATTTAAGCTGCCTATATATACCGAGACTCCTGGAGACCGCGCTCTCTTTCGCTTCTGCTTTGTGTTTCAACATGTAGTCGGCTGCATTGTGTTTGTGTGTGCTTCTATTGTGACGTCCCTGTAATATTTTATGTGCTTAAGATGTGGAATAAATAGTTTTTAAAAAAATCTCTTCGGTCGACTTGCAATTTCCAGTCTTGGGATATTTGTTTTTGAAGTTATTGTGCAACATTTACACGATAAGAAGTAAAACTTGTCTCAAAGATTGTGCAAGGCGTGGGTCATCCTAATTTGTTTCTTTTCACCCTCAGTGCTCTTATATACAATTTCATCAAAAAATTTTTTGAAATTATTTTTTGTATTTTAAGAATTAATATTTTTGAATTCATAGCCAATATTAATAATGTGGTGGATGGTTGTTTCAAAATTTTTACACGATTTATACTTTGGCAAATTCTCGAATATTTTTATGTTAATGTTGAAGTGAAAGAAAATTTTTTTAAATAATGATAATTTAAAAATTTAATTTTGTACTTTATATCTCTGTATGATACGGGTGTGGACCAAGGGCCCTGGTGCACACACGGGTCTTGCGGAGGGGGGAAATGTAATAATCCCCATTAATTATTCTTAATAACTTTTAATTACCTTTGGTCCATCCCTTTAGGACCAACGTTTTAGTAATAAGTTAATCCGCCGCCTAACGAGAGTATTTTAAACTACATCCATCCACCCACACAGATCACGTGATTTAAGCTGCCTATATATACCGAGACTCCTGGAGACCACGCTCTCTTTCGCTTCTGCTTTGTGTTTCAACATGTAGTCGGCTGCATTGTGTTTGTGTGTGCTTCTATTGTGACGTCCCTGTAATATTTTATGTGCTTAAGATGTGGAATAAATAGTTTTAATTAATCACCGGAATGCCTCGTCAATATCATCCAAAGAAACCATCAACAATAGAGATCATATTATTAAAGAAATCATGTCAACGGCCAACGACGATTACATATATATATATATATTTCAAAAAATATACTAAAAATATAGTTATTTACCTAAGATAACTATAGTCATAATAGAAAGGATTTAGCCACAGAAATACTAAAAGCAAACTCCCAGCCTTAGGAACTAGGAATGCAGGTTTAAACAAAGTTTTTTTGCCAGCCAACCTTCACCTGAATTTGCCAGTATTCTGGTCCATAGGGAAAGCAATAAATTTCTAGAGAAGTTGTCGTAGTCTCTCACTACCCCTATGATTATTAACTCCCCTTTGCATATTATCTAAATTTGGGTATGTTGGATTCATGATTAACGACTACTTAATTAATAAATCAATATTATTTATTGACCTTTCTTAATAGAGAAATACACAAATATTAATCAAACTATAAGAACAACAAATTACAGTGGAGTGCGAGAATAACCCGATTATGAACGACGGAATACTAACTGAAACCACGGAGAATAACGTATACAATCAAACTACGCATTTATATCTAATTTATGAAAATAACTGACCTGATACCTTTTTAAGGCAGGTTTCTCTAATACTGGATTGCTCTAAGGAGCGGCTTCAATCTTTGATATCTTCAGTTCCGTCCCGAACCGAATTAATGAACCTTTTTCAATAGTCTTCCCCCAGGCGAATATACTTCCACTAGTTAAACTGATCTCTCAGAATCACCTTCTTAATCAACCTCGTAGTCATCCTCAATCTCTTCATTTCATTTCTCCCTTTTATATCTTTTTCAAACTCGCTAAACCCGAAACTATCTTGTTTGCATAAGTCACACCTTTGGCTCTCGGCGGAGATTGGTTAAAATAAATAAAATATTTAAAGATGTGAGAGAAGGTTAGTGAAACGCGTAAGCACCCGTCACAAAGTTTAACTATATTATAGATAAAACCATAATCTATTAATGTAATACTATAATGTTATAGCCTTTAATATGGTTTATATATATATATATATATATATAAACCATTTTTTTTCTTTCAGATTTATAAAAATAAACTTTTTAAAGCCAAATCTTGTCGGAAACTTATACAAAACATTTATACAGTATTTTTTTTCTTACTTTTGAATGAAATGTATTTAAAATATCATTTACGCTTAAACATTCTGAGATAATTTTTTTTTAAATATACCCACACTTATTTTCAAAAAGAAAGTATCTCAACATAAATTAAACTAACAAACAATATAAATAAAATTAACTAAAATTAAACATTTAAAAATTATTTTATTCAGATCCTCATAATATTCAAAATAATCAGGTGGATATAACATTTCTCTTACTTCTCTTAAAACATTATCTAAGCAAAGATTTTCCAAAAATCAGGAGGGAAACAACTCAACTCCACGACACCTCCACAGGAGGAAAACAACTCAATTCCACGCCACCTCCACGCCGGCACCTGCGCCTTTACAGCAGAATCGGCTTTTCTTATCTACTAATGTACTCTGCTTTCCGCTGTTGCATATCCGCTGCCTCTACATATTTAAATAAAAAACAAATCTTTCCTCATGAAAAATATTTCGTATATTTTAGGGAATTATTACCAACGGAATGCTCAGAATCGTGTCAAATTGAAAGTCACTAATTATATCCTTGATTTAGTGATGTGAAAATAGAGCGGTGCAAGCACTAGGTTAGCATTAAAATTTTTATTTATCTTATTTAAGTAAAATGGAGGGAAATACTTATATTTTATGTTGTCTCTCTCTCTCTCTCTCTCTCTCTCTATATTTCCTATATTAATAAATATATTTAAAAAATACATAATATATACACAGTTTTAACTTTTTATTTTTTTTGAAGAAATAATTATATTTTATGCTGTTTATTTTTATGCATCTTTAAATCAGTTGGCGCACACAAGGGGGGAAGTCCTGGGGGTCCGGACCCCCCCAAAAGCCCTTGATTTTTTTCCGATTGATTATGAATCAATGTATATCGTCCGTAAAAATTGATTAAGTATTTGTTTTAATTTTATTAATTAACGCTAATTATTCATTTATTAATTAATTTTTTACTGTTTTTTGTTCCCGAAAATCGAAAAAATTAAAAGAATATGTTGGGCGGCGTATTGAAGCATGTTACGAGAACAGTGCACTTTCGACCTTGGACCCCCCTCCCCCTTGAAAAATTCATGTGTGCACTACTGCTTTAAATGATGCAAAATTTTTGTATAATAAAACTGTAAATCTATATTATTGATCTCTATTCCCCAAGTATTACCACTGGAATCGAATTGTTTCAAAAGTTTTTTTGTGGCACACTAAATCATATTGGTAGATTGGTTTGCCACGCCGCAGCTAAAAAGTTGCCGATCTAAAGATTTGTTTAGGCAATCTCATTGATCAATCTCTTTTTAACTCTCTCCGATTCTCTTTTTAGAATTTTCTGTATAAGTCTAGACATTCGGACACCTGACAACAAAGAAAATACCATTCCAGTTGTAAGAGGACAAAATTCTCAGGTTTGTTGAGAGGATAGGAAGGAGACTAAAAGTCCAGAAAATGTACACAGGCAAAAGTATAAACAGACAGCACGATTTTACTACAGATAAAAAACAGGTGTTTCTCTGAAATACTTTCAAATCATTCAGAGATAAATCTTAAGTTTTTACCCTAAGGGACCGAGTTTCGTTTTTGACCAACTCTTGACAATACTGTAGAATAAATCTTGCTTGAATCATTTAAGCGCCGCTGACCGGTGGTCACCGTGGGAAATTGGGATGGCTCACGGCGGAATTTGAACAAAAAAATGTCCAATATTTATGTTCATTGGGCTTTCTTTTTCTATTCTTATTCTTCTATACTTCGCCGCGCCCCTTATCCTTTTGTTTTTTACTGCTCTATTTTTTCTATGTGGTTGTATCTTAAATCTTCGGCATTTGCACGTTGCAACTTGCATGTTACTGTTATTTTATCAGTTGACGACAATAGCTCAGAAAGAAAATTTTAAGGTATCCGACTACTTGCAACAACTTAAAAAAAAAAAAAAATGGGGATTTTTTCGTGTTTTTTAGATTTGTTTAGTAAATTTTTAGAAAGATAATAAGAAATTAAGAAGAAAAAAAGGAATTATTATTACTAAAGTTTGTGGAAAAAATGGGTAAAAATTTACAAAACACAACATATACCATTCTGTACCTAAAGTTATTGAACAATTTTTCAACTCTGATGCGTTGCTGTGTTATTCATTTTTGAAATGATCTGTAGGATAAGCAATACTTTATTTTTTTCAAAAACTGGAGCACATTATCTTAGACATTATATGAAATTGTTTAAAATAATAGTGATTATATTCACATAAGGGACTGTAAATTTTGCAATAAAATAGTGATTGATAAATCTGAAGGTTAAAACACTTCTATTATACAGAACAACACAAAAAATTTCAGTTAATTATTTTCAAAACTTTTTAGTAATTATTGCCCCCTTTGAGCATTTTCAAAAAAAAAAACACATTTCGAGTGAAACGTGTTTTAAAGTATAACATCTTGCATAAAGTAAGGACATTTGCTTTTATTAAAACACTTGTAGTTTTTGTTCTAGTGAACGGACAATTTTTAACTTGGTATTTAAGATGGTCCATAAAATAAAATCATAAAAATATTTGGCAAAATGTGCCATTTTAGGGTGGTCGGATACCTTAAGTGAAACTCAAATATCCCCCTCTTCATTTTCTCTGAAATTAGTAATTAATAAAAAATATCGTGGCGTTGTTTGTTATAGTTACTCATCAAGGCGTTCATAATAACTAAAAGTAAGCATGGAATTTGAATAAAAATGATGATTTATAAACAGCTTAGTATCTCCGTAAGCTGCTTTTACTAAGGTGACTGACTACATTCAGAAACGTAATTTTGAAAAGCGTATACATGTATAACTTGTTTATATTTAATGTCAGTTGAATTGGAATATACATATGAAACTATTTTTAGAGTATTATTTATTGCAAGTGAAAATTATTTAAATGCAATTTACTGACAACAAAATTATGAAAGAATGCATATTTTCAAAACATTCTCTTTTTGAGAAAAATGGTTCTATAATAATATTTTACCTATATATATATTTAGGACTTATATACCGGGGTTGAAATAACATTTTCGTATATAATTTAGAAATGGATTTATTCATACTTTATTGTATCAAAGTAGAGAAACTTTAACAAAAAAAACCCCGCTTATTATTTAAATTGATCGTAACTCTTAAAAAATATGTTTTCAAAATTCCGTCTTCAGGCTCTGTGGAGAAGTCATACTTATATACAGGCCAAATATTATTATTATAGAAGCCTTTTTCAAAGAGGAATCTATTGAAAATGTCATTTTTTGCTAAGATAAATTGCATTAAAATTTTTTCTTGTAATACTATGCTTAAAACAATTCAAAAACCTGGTGGTTATAATTAAAATTACACTATTCAGAGGCCTGTAGAACCTTTTCTGCTTATCAGATTTTGATGAAACCGAATACATGCTATATATGAACCACAGGGAAAAGATTTCTGCTGTAAAATCAAATTAGTACAAATTTTGACCACCAGGTGGCTTTTATTGAATATTCCTTATGCAAATCCGGAAAACCTGTATATGAACTTATAGTCATAACCAGAGAATCATTCAACATGCGTTTGTCATCGTTAATCATTTCTGCTTTACAGGAACGATAATGTTTGCAAACCACTATCTTTTTATGCACGAAGGGGCAACTTCTCTCATTTGGCGCCAAGTCAAAGCACTGCTTAGTGCTACTTTGGCAATAATCGTGTAATATCAGTGCTGGATTACTCACCATGCGGAGTAGGTAATTGTCTATGGGCCCCGCGCCTTTTAGGCCCCCCTTTTTTGCAAAAGAGGTTTTTTTTATAAGATTCTAATAAATAAATATTGTTTTTCTTATATTTTTTCATTGGATGATAATTTATTATCTTATTTGTGCAATGATATAAATTCCTAAAATGTTGTGTAATAAAATTATCAAGCTACAGGGCCTCGAATGCTGAAGGGCCCCATGTCGTGTAATCCGACACTGTGTAATATCCAGATATTTTCCGGATGCATGGCCTTCTCGCTCACCCTATTTAAATCCTTGTGATTTCTGGTTGTGGAGATTTCTAAGAGACCGTGTTTGTAGAGGAGGAATTAGGACTTAACCTGATTTGAATGCTGGCATACGCCATATGGCTGAAATCCCTCGGGAGTTGCTTCGCGCTACCATTGAAAACTTTGTAATGCGCTGTCAACATGTTAATGATGTCAATGGAGAAGAAAGATATTGAGCATGTTCTGCACTTAAATAAATTTTAACGATTCTAACTTATTTTTTGTTCTTCTTTGGGCTCCACATTTCCACCTAGTGGTCAAAATTTAAACTATTTCTTTATTGCAGAAACCTATCCCCCATGTGGTATATTACGTTTCATCAAAAACAGACAAGCAGAACGTGTTCTACAGCCCTCTGAATAGTGTAACTAATTATAACCACTTGGTATGTATATTCTAATTCAACTGACACTAAATATTAAAAAAATGTGCATTTATACGCTTTTTCATAATCACTGTTTCAAACATAGTAAGTGGTGATTACATTGATTTGCTTTCAAATCAACTCGATTCAGTCAATTTTGTCAAGTGTGTGTTTAATATTTTTCGAATACTTTAAAATTAATTAAAAATTCATGTGTGAGTGTTGCATTAAGATGATAAAAGTACATTTTTTTACAGCCTCAAATTTTCATTTAAGTGCACTTATAATAAACAATTAGATCTGTTATACTCGTTACTATTGGAGTTTTTCCTAAACTTAAATAGTGTTTTCAAAGTTTAAAAGTACGCTTCAACATAATACTATCTTAATCTGAGTTGTTGGCGCCCTAAATTCAAGTATCATCCGTTCGATGCCATTCAGTCTGCTTGCAATATTTATTTCTGATTTTTTGTCAAGATTCGTATTTGCTGTCGACCATCGTCGTCTAACTGGCGACATGGTTTTCAAAGTTTCGGTGATAGGTATCAGGATTATGAGTTTTAGAATTGGGGCAACTTTAATCCCTGAGGCGTCTCTTGAAAATTATTTGGAAAAAGAGAGAGGTGCATTTAAAAAAAAACTAATGGTTATGTAATGATGCTGATCATAATTGATCATGTATAATTTGTTCTCTTCTCGAAAGGCTGCCAACAAAATTCTAAGTCAGAAATTCCAAAACTTTTTGTCTCGTAGATCCCTTGCCATGTTTCTCGGTAGGCCCTGTTTACCTAATATTAAATTTTTGCACATTTATCAACTGAGATTTTTTTAAAGCTGGTATAGAGCTACTTACTTTAAAAGATTTATATTTCTAACTGTAGTGAAGTATAGTGTTTAAAATTTTAGAAACATATGTTGATTAATTTGAAATTTAATTAATACATAAAACCTATTAACAAACAAGTTTTCACAATGGAAGGGATGAATCTGGTGCTTCTGTAACAAATTTTCAACATTTGGCATCAATCTTGTCAGGTTTAACCATAAATCTCTCCTCGGGCTTTTTTTATGTGTAACTTGTTTACTCTCGGTTACTGGATATTTGTGGGAGTGATTTCGTGAAAAGGGACGGAAATGCGTAACAGGAAGTCGGGGAAGCTCCCACTATTTGATTTGACCAATCAGCGCGCTTGGTGGTGTCTCTTCTATACCCTCGCTTAGGGGTTCAATTCTAGTAGTCATCAAGCCGGCAGCTTTTTTATATTGTTAAATGTAGCATTTCAAAAGATTCGAATTCAAAAACTCGATTTCGTTTTCATGACTTTAAATCCACTTCGCTCATACCAGCAAGTCTTATTAAACTTCGTTCAGAATAAGCTTGCAATTCTTACACTCAATTGTCAAAGTCTGAGGGCTCGTTGTGTGTGAAATCTGAGGATATATTTATATATATGTAAACTATATATTAATAATTATATTTCCTGTTAAGCGTCTGACAAAGTTCATCATTCTTAAAAAAATACGAGTAAGTAATATGGAATTATTTGAATAAATATTTTAATGCGAATCCTTTTCATACTTTGAGGTTAATTCCTGCCGCTGTCAATATAATATTTTTAATTGTGATCAAAAAAGATTTCTCGATTAAAAAAACTAACTAATTAAGTAAACGGGTATTTTTTATTTTCTCCAATATAATATTACTAATTTTTAAACATGCGCTCGATGGTGTATCTTCGCTACCCTCATATCGGGGTCCAACTTTAGTAGCAATCAAGCCGCCAGCTTTTTGTTTTATATTGTTAAATTTAGCATTTGAAAAGATTGGAATTCAAAAACTCGGTTTCGTTTACTTGAATCTAAATCCACTTCGCACATACCAGCAAGTCTTATTATATTAGACTTCATTCAGAATAAACTTGCGATTCTTACGCTCAATTATCAAAGTGTCAGGGCTCGTTGTGTATGAAATCTGAAGTTATATTTATTTGTGTAAACTATATTAATAACTATATTTACTGTTAATCGTCTGACAAAAATCATCATTCTTAAAAAAATACGAGTAAGTAAAATATGGACATCATTGATCGTCAAACAAGTGGACTGGGTATTTTTAGTCAATATATTGGGGACATATGTGCGGCAGAATGCTTATTTGAAAATGGACAAACAATCATTTCGGTGGTCGCATACATTTCTCCGAATCGAACAGTTAAAAAAAATTAAAGATTTCCTGCATTTTGTACTTTTACCGTATACCGAAGGAGGCTCTGCTCTTTTTTTAAAAAAAAACTCACTCACTTCCCATGATTTTGAATGGTGATTTTAACGTCAACTTCAGTTTGCCAGAAGCTGAGCCACTCATAGCTTTTCTGAAAGATGAACTCAAGCTCGACATGAACACAAATCGAAATGTTTCGACAACTAACAGTGACGCTGTTTTTCAACGATTTTTAAAATACTTTGAAATCACAAGTATATGTGTCATATTTTAGTTTTCATAAATCTATTGTCTCTGCTCTTCCCCAAATTGAACAAGAATAAATATTTTTGATAAAAAATTGCATTACTTCTTGTGTTAACTAAATAAAATTTTCATTAAAGATATATTTGTTCGATAGAAAATTATTTCCAATTATAGCCGATGCATTTTTTCAGGATTAAAATCACTATTGCGTATTTACCACGATAACATGACAGATGTTACACATCATATGCGACTACTGTAAGGCTCGTTTCTCTTTTTTATTTTGGAGACTGTCAACCATGCTGAAACTGAAACTCCTTTTCACTAGGAAAAGCAATTAAAAACTTTCTCACAATGCTCCCTATTCGGGATAAATAACAAGTACGTCCTGTGCCGATTTAAGCTCAAATCGGGCCCTGGCGCTGATCTACGGGTCCCCTTGTCACTGGCCGATCGAAATTTATAACAAGAAAATCTGGTAAGTCCAGCTTATCCGGGAGTCTTCTGGACTCCTGGGCGCCCGCCCCAATGGATAAATAAACCCGCACTGAGTATGTCTTTTTAAAGTCAAAATTGCTGACATTCATTCCTAAACTTCCCTTTAAGATCCCCGTTGCTGCCTATTCCTTTAGCTTAATTTTGGTAAGAAACGCTGGAAATGATGGTGCTTGTTTTAATAAGATATGCTGTCGCCTTGTAACTGCAAATTAACTTCATTAAATTCAGAAAATAAATCTGTTAAATAGGTAAAATTTGATTTTCATTTGATTAAATTTTCTTTTAAAATTAAAATCACGGTCTAGTTTAATGCGAGCAGCTATCGTAGACTATTTACACCTCATGGACCCCCAAATTAATTTATCGCTGATGCAGACCCCTTACAGGTCGTCATAGATCCCTGCGGGTCAATATAGACCATTTTGGGAATCACAGTTCTAAACCCTTGTGGATGAGGTAAATATGATTATTAATTAATTATTCAATAAATTTTTCAAAAATATCAAATTTACACAAAAAATTTCAGAATTATTATATTGAAGATCCATATGCAAAAATAATACGACATAAAGGAAATTGAACGTGAGGAAATTTCCAAGTTGGGTTATAGGCGCTATAGCCAAGAGGTCATGGTCACGAACTCGACCTGGCATTGTTTTTGTCAAGGAGTGGTTTTGAGTCTAGATGCCGTGGAGAAGGTCTGGGCTCAAAGTTCTCGCGTTGGATTTTGAGTGGAAGTTTGAAGATTACGGTGGTGATAGCTCAGGTGATGTTTTGGTCAGGGACGCGTCTTTAAGACTTTTTGAGGCCCTGGGGCCCTAGGCAAAGTAGGACCTACCTGGGATCTTTAAAAGTGGACAGTATATTGTATGCATAGTCAAATACTCGTTCAAACGGTAATTTGAAACAACTGTGCAGGATTCACAATCTCAAAAACCCAGGCACCTACCTGCTCAACCGATAGCCTCATTTCGACTAAATGAGTTGAATGATTGTTCATGGTATTAGGTTTAGACCTGGACGGACAACGGTCATCACATACTAATAGTCTTACCACTTTAGCCAGTTGATGCACAGTTTCAAATTCCCTGTTTATCGGAGAATATGCACAGCAATAATATTTGGCCATTAAAATTATCTAGATCATGATCTTATTAAAATACATTACAAAATCACTGTATTTTTAAGCAATTTCACACATATAAAAACTAAGATAAAGTATTCTAGTTCTTGTAAAAATTAAAATATATCTTATCCTGAAGGTCATTCTAAAAATGAATAACATAGCAACATATCAGAATTGAAAAATTATTCATAATTTTTTGGTGCAAAATGAGCCCAGTTTGTTATTTTTTGTAAATTTTTACCATTTTTTCCCCATTTTAGTAATAATTTCTTTATTTCTACTTAATTTTAGCATATTTGTCTTAAAATGTACTTAACAAATCTAAAAACAACAACAACAAAAAATCCCCATATCTCCATTTTTTAAAAAAAAGTTGTTGCAAGTAGTCGTATACCTTAAAATGTAGTTGTTTCGATTTCAGATGTATACAAAACACACACACATCACATACATTACGTTTTTTTTTTCCATATGAGAGAGAAAAATTGTGACTCGTTTTTCTCATTAAAATTTATCAAATCTTAAGAAAAAATTGTTTTTGTATCCATAATTATAACGTAATGATTGTTACCATCCTTTTGACTGACATCATTACCGAAAGTTGCGCATATTTTAAAACCAGACAACAACTCAAATTCACAATTCATTTCGAACAGCTTTTATACGCAATCAGAACATGACACGATATTTATCGCAATCAGAATACACGAAGACAAATTTCGCATGCTAAATCACATTCAAAAAAATCTGGTAATCCGCTGTTTCAAGCGCTTACTCAGCAGTAGCAACAACACACGACTCCTCCCCCCCCTCTCCATCATTCTATTTGTTTATGTTCTTCTTTCCCAGAATTCCTCCACACCTCAGCCGTAAAATGCCCTACAAAATACAGCAGCGATCAACGAGCTCTTTATTTACTCTCATCATCTGTTTATCGTAAAAAGAAGATCCCTCCTTTCCCCCCTTTGAACAAGAGCATCCCCCCTCCCCCACCTGATCCGCATTCCTCCGCCAAGTGTTGAGCGCCAAAAAAAAAACAGAAAAGAAGCGAGCGCCGAGTGTCGCCAAGCGTCCGTGGGAATGAGCGTTCTGGTGCCGGACAGTCTGATATGCACCTGCGGTTGGTGCAACTGGGACAGCGGCAGCAAAACAAGGGAGGTGTGCAAACAGCGCCGGACAAGTGCGCCTAACTGTTGATAATTGACGATCTTTCGACCCTTGACACGTGGTTGCGAGGGGGATAGGCGCCACGATTCTCTCTCTTTCGGAACAAGCCCGCGCAGTTCTGTGGCTTATGGGAGCGGCAGTGGCTTTGCAATTATCGTTTGGGGTTTATTAGGAGTTGTAGATCCATTAGTTTGAATAGATACTGTTCAAGGGGGTGTAACTTCCGTGTAGGAATGACTGACTATTAGGATCGTTTGGAAAGTAGAGAGGGGGGGGGGTCGTCTTTTGACTTTTTAACTTGTTGACAATGTAGTACCAATCTGTACATTGCAGTTAAACTTCTTGAGTACTAGTAGTGAAGGGGTTATTCGCGTGTTCTGTGTTTAGTTCATCGATCTAAGGCTGTCGATAGAGGGGGGGGGGGGTCGTCTTTTGACTTTTTAACCTGTTGACAAATTAGTACCAATCTGTAAATTGCAGTTAAACTTCTTGAGTACTAGTAGGGTGAAGGGATTGTTCGCGTGTTCTGTGTTTAGTTTATTGATCTAAGGCTGTCGATAGTGGCTGTTGAGTACTTCGAATGTGAAATAGCGAAGGTTTGAGAACGTTCTTATTTCGATGATATCTTTTGAGGGTGTATTTTGATGAAGTCATCTTGGCGTGTTATAAATATATCACAAATTTGAATAGGCTCATCACGGTCCGCTCATTAAATGGGTTCAATTTCGTTAAGTTTTGCTCTTTATTTTTTTTTTTTTTATTATGATGTTACATTTCGGTCAATATTTTTAAATTAATTTTGTAATAGAGTTTTGAGGATGAAATCATCAGCAACAAGTTTAATATCCGCGTTTGAGAACTTGAGTAAATAATTTTATTTGGTGTCTTCAAAAATAATGGTATGGTATTCAGTGAACGATTATTATAAATAATTTCTTTAATTTTATACTTATCTTGTTCTTAAGTTACTTTAAAGCCTATTAAGGAATTTTTTAAAATCTTTAGCTCATCTTGTTCAGTAATTTTTGAGTATTCGTTATCCGAGGTAAAGCAATAATGAATTCAATACTTCTTTTTTTTAATTTATTATTATTAAAATATTACCTCAATTATTTTGTTTTATTTTTGCACTATCATAGTTTAAAATATTGCATTATACAATTCATCTAAAATTTATTTTAGGCTTGAATAAACCACAACTGTAATTTAATTTTTTCGAGTAAATTTTTTTTACATCTCTGGTGGTTCGCAATATCTATGGCAATACATTAGGTGCAATTATTTAATGTTCATAAATTTTGACTAATTAATTAATGCTACGATTTTTAAAAACACACTAGACAAGTTTCTTTTTTTTTAAAAAAAAAAAATGTTTATGATGAGAAATTTTTTAACTTAGTAGATTTATGAGCGAATTTTGTTCCTTAGTGAAATAAATCTCTTGAAGGATAATACTATAATTCCCATCTTAATGCTATTAATGATTTATTTTTAAGGTAATTTGTCTGAATTCATTGATTTGAGAAGAGTTAATTTTTTTCTAAGTTTTTCACTAAGTTTTCCAATTTTAATTTTTTTTAAAAAAAGTGACGGAAATTAATCATTTTATAAAGAGTTTGTCATTATTGTTTCTGCTATTATTTTTATAATATAGTTTTTTATTATGCTCATTGACGTACGCGAGGGGTCAAGTTATGGGGTTCAAACCTCTCCTTGACCAACAGATTTTTAATTTTTACCTAGATATTCCGCCTCGGCGCTTTTTTTTTTGTCCTGGTATTTTTTAGAATTTAATCCCCCCCCCCCCCCGCTCTTTAAAAGAAGTCTGTCTGCCATTGACTACACTACTTTATATGTGTAGTTTTGTACTATAATACTGCCAAATTTTATGTTTATCATGTTATAAAATTATTGCAAACAATGGAATTTACCTTTGCTCCTTTTTTTGTTTTGAATCTGTTCCCTTTAAAAAAAATTCCATGTCTTGTATTTTGTTATGTTTTTTACTGAATTTATTATTTCTTGAGTGCAAGAACATAACTTTATAAAAAAAAACCCTTTAAAATACAGATAGATGTCAGAACGTTTAAAATTATTCACGTACAAATACACCTGTAGGAATTTAGTTACAAAGAATAAATGGAAGTTATGTTTTATCGATTGCTATTCATGTATACTTAAATGTTATTTAAAGTATCGAAGAAAAAAACGAATTTCAACTTTTAAGAGCTAAATATCAATGTGTTTTTCGATATTTTAATAACGAAGGATTTATTTTTATTGTAACGAACCAATATGTGGACAGTGACCTCTGGCGGACAATTCTAGAAACCGTTAATCAAGAGGTTGCTGTTGAGACATGAACGTTGAGTAGAACCTTTGTCCCCATTTATTGTTCTAATGCTTAATTTGGTGGCTTCCGTTATTGTCTTTATTGTAGCCCTGAATGTTGATGTTTGTCATTGTAATATTTAAATGTCATATTAAACTCTTTAATCAAAGATGTTTGGCGTCAGACTGCTTGCCAGAAAATAACTACTATTTTGAATTTCATTATAGTGAGAAATTCGAAATATCGCCACAATATTTTCTATACCCTATTATTTATGTAAATAATACGTCCTTAAAAATCACGATTTTATGGTTTTCCCCGATGATGGGTCTTATAAAAACAGTGAAAGATGACAAGGATGTCTCCATTTTATGTCAACGAGTTTGAATCAACTCAAAACTTAATTTCAATTCGAAACAAATATCCTAATTTTCGTGCTTATTCGTGATGTTATTAGTTGTGTGTATCTGTTTCTACATTTTTTTTTAATGCAAACTCTTAATAAATAAGCAATTTTTTATATTTTAACATGAAAAGTGAAACTCATTTAACATTACAGTGGAAGAACCAATTTTGTATTCAAAAAAGACAATCAAAGAGCCTAAAACTATCACAGGGCTTAAATTATTTATATGCTTGCGCTTTATGGGGAAGGCTTTGGAGGCGGTCGCGATCATGTCTCTCTCGAGCTCCAATCGAAATTTTTTATTATATTTGAATACATTTCTATACGCGCGCGCGCGAAGTAGTATTTTACATTTCTTTAAAAACCAATAACATTGTGGAAAAATTTCATAATGTTGTGAATTTAAATTTCAAGCTTTGGGGGGAAAGAAATTCTGTACCAATAATACCTTTAAGTGCTTTATTCTAGAATTTTATGTTTACATTAGTATTTAAAATTGATTTTGGTTGTTCTTGCATACTAAAGTCATTTGAACATTCTTTTTATTAACCTTAAAGCTTGTTATAAATGCGGAAAATGTTTCTGTCACTTCGGTGGAGGGTTTTATGTGCATCTCTCGTCCAAAATCATGAATGCTCCTGAACTCATCTATGCAAATAAGTAAACTGCTTTAAATTACTTTAAAGCATGTCTTCCCATGGCGGCATTTTTGCCAATAAATTGACTTTAACTGATTCAGAAAGTACCGTAAAATCCAACGTACAACGTATAACCTATACTTTCAAGATGTATTTTTTAATTTTTGGATATAATCACCGTATAACGCACACCCCCTTTTTTTTTCTGAAAAAACCTGAAGTGTACGCATGCAATGCTTTTATGATTTGAAGTCATTTATTCGAGATTTTATCCCGACTTTTGAAAAAATAATATACTTCTAGAATGACAACTCGTAAGTTCATAAGTGTATGTCATTTCTTTAAAATAAACAATATTTGGATGGACAGCAGTCTAATTATTATTATGCTCATTTCTTTATTTTTATTTTTAAAACTATAATTTTCATATCCATCATATAACATGCACCTTTAAATTTTAATTAACTTACTTTTTACGTTAAACGTGCGTGTTATACGCCGGATTTTACGGTACTTGTTATATTTTCACTGATTTGGTGGTAGCTACGCCTCTGCTTAAGACAATCATAATATTTATATGCGCACGTAAATGCATGCAATTTTTTCTCTAATTTAAAGAAAAAAAGAGAAACAATTTTTGTTGGCATAATTATTTTAGAAAATAATTCATCGAGGCAGAAAACTAAAGAGCCGGAATCTTTTTGCCGCAGTTTGCCGACCCTGAGTATAGGACATGAAATATATAAGGAATGTATTTATATTGGATAAAATGAATTAATTGATCAGAAATCGGAGGTATAATAGAATATGCCGCAGTCGAAGTATTTTCATTCAATAGCCTTACTGCAGTCGTTAAATTTCAATTATATACATATACATTTGTATATACAGTATTTATGAGGCGTTGTCAAAGGCATTTCAAAAGCAAATAATAAGAAGTCTGAATCGAAACCCTTGCAGAGGTTAGACGAGGAGAATAGTTTCGGTATTTCCACCCCTGCGACTTGTTGACGAGGTGGCGCCGCGCCGCAAACAAGCGGCAAAGGTGTGGCGGAAAACCCTCTTTTGAACTAGATCATCTGTCGGATCTCAAACAAGAGCCGCCCCGGGTTCTTCGAATATGCCATCATATGTATCCAGTTTCGTTATACGTCAAGTTTAGAAATTTTTGACAATGGAAATGTTTATAGTGGCTCCCGTCTGTCGAGCAGCTTGCATTCTTGAACGTAATGTCGATCTTTGGTATTGTCATTAATAATTCGTTTTTTGAAATCTAGTTTTCCGTAGTTGCTTTTTGAAATAAAACTGAAAGGTGAAAACGGTCGTTATCCGCAGAGCTTACCTTTTTTATAACAGGGTGTAAAAAACCATTTGGGGCTTCAAATTTTTTGAAAAGTAACAAAAAATTACAAACACGAGCATGTATTACTATTGCGTGTTTATTTTATATGCCTGGTTTTGTTTTTGCTGATACATTAATTACTTCAGAAAAATTACAATTTTTTTTTCAATGCTTAAGCGCATTTAAGTTTCTGCACACATTCTTGACCGAAGATAATTTTTTTATTATTAATTCTTAATTTCTTGAGAAAGCGCTCCGCACTTGCTACAATAGCTGGCCACGTGTGAAAATAAGTTTTAACACACTTATTATACATTTATAAATAACTCGTTGTATAAATATTATTTAAAATGTATTGCTGTATGTCTTATACGTTATTTACATCCCTTTTATTCAAAATCAAATCTCTCAGTAAACCAGTTTCCTGGATTAAGTTCTCATCTACATCTTTGTTATAAAATTTTACAAAGTTTTTGAACATTTTCCTAATTCATGAGATTAATTTGGAATCAAAATTAATATAACATCTGAATTCCTCTCTACTTCAATAACTTCATCTTCTGTTAATTTTTAAAATGTGATCTTTTTTTTTTCTCTTTCGAATTCTTCTTTCAGGAAAGTGTTCCGAAGTATTCAAATTGCATGCTAGCTCACACACACACTTTTGTTTCATTTACAAAATATTACAGACTAAATTATAAGCCAAGAACATTTATTTTTGCTTGAAACAGCTTATGGTTTGTGTTAATTTTGGTCAATATTGCATAAACACAAAATAAATGGCGTTTCTTGTAACAAATCCAATAGATTTTTAGCTTCGGATACCGCTGTATTATCGCTACTTACATTAATAAATTCGTCCTGTTTAGGTGGGGACAGTGAAGGTTAAGCTAATTTTTGGCACTGGGCGCCGAAGATCTACAGGCCCCCTTGGCACTGGTGGATCGAAATTTATTACCAGAAAACCTGATTAAGTCCAGCTTATCCGGGCCCCTGGCCCCCCCCCCCCAAGCACCCAATGGATAAACCGGCACTGGGTGGGGATCTTCGGAATTTCCTGAACACTCGCATGGTCAAGAATTAGCTTGAAGATTGCTGAAATCAGTGGTCTGCAATAATGCTTGCGATAAAATGTACTTTTCGTCAAACTGATAATGATAGGAATATTTTCAAGTTTTCATGTGCAAGAACACATTATTTCAATTCTTGATCATGTGTTGGGGTCCCCTCAATCGTGGACAGCGGCGAAATGGAGAATATAAGGGACCCCTGCAAAAAGTCAGGTTTGATATTCCAAGCCGAATCTTACAAAAGGCAAGTATTTGGCGTCAGTTTGGCTTTGGGCCCCCTAGAATCCCGCCTTCCCCCCAATGCGGGGGTGTGCACTACGCCACTGATCGTGGAGCCCCGGTGCATAACATCTGCCGCACCCCCAAGATGGACGGTCCCATCTCGGATTTATCTCCTCTTTTGTTGTATAATTGCAAACAACTTCATTCATATAAAAGTACTTAAAATTATTTTATGTACGTGCTGCTGTAAAATCTCGAAAGAAATTCTTAAAAAAACGGATAAAATATATTTAAAATATAAATGCTGGGCTAGAATTTGATACTGAATAAAATTGACCTTTGCATTTCAGTGTATATATTTTTGACAATATGATCAAAAATAAGACAGACAATGAAAAAAATATTATTTTCGGATAAAATTATTTAATAAGAATAGTATAACTATTGAATGAAATGAGTAATCTACAAGTAGGAGGAATCATTCAAATCCGAGAATTATATTTCAGTTAACCGTCATATTCAGTATCTATCCGAAATCTGCAGGTTGAGAAAAGATTTCAGGGCGATTTTCTTTATAGATTATGTCTGTAAATGTTATTTTTATGGTATTAAAACATGAATACTGACTCATTAAACGTGCGCTACACAGCGGGTCTTTAGTAACCCTAAGATTCGAACTAATGACATGCCGGCCGCAAGTTCGTGACCATGAGCTACCGCGTAACGGTGTGGGATGGAAGTTGAGAGTGTAAGGAGCCAGTTCTAGTGTCATCCTCGTCACTAGACTGTAGCTCAAATTTCCGTGGTCTATTGTCTCGAGTTGCACAAGAACGATAATAATTGAAAATAAAATCTACATTTTTAAAAAGTTTAGTTAAAATTAAGAAGAAAATTCAAACCAATGAAAGAACTAAAAAAGAATCATCAATTGTAAAAATATCAATATATGGAGCCTATTTTGTGTAAGTTTTTTCAAAAAACTGTTCTTTAGCGATCAGAAAAGCTATTTATTTCACAATTTTCCGGACACATATTTCCCCCTATAAATTGAATTGATGTCAATATAATTCGCCATTTGTTTTACAGAATTCTGGAAGCCCTCGCTACATTCATTGAAATATTTAGGGAAAATACTATTTAAAAAAACGGCATGTAAAAATAAGTGAATAAGAAATCGTTGTTTTTTTCCCCCTGAATGAAGTAAAAATTTTCCCGGTTTGTGACGTAGATAATCATTCTGAATGAAAGGAAACATTCTGAAATTTTTTGGTGTGTATTTCAATTAAATGTTCTGAATAAATACAATACTTTTGTTTCATTTTACGTTGTGGCATGCTCGAAACACATTTCGTGCAACAGGTGGATGGATCATTTTGACCCGTTAATTAACATCAACAAATTACATTTCACTTCATTTCTTAATCGAGGTCATTGACACTGATGTTGCATTTTAAAGAGGAAAATTATTTCATTTCGGTCGTAGATTTGTTTTTACTGAAATTCGTAAAGTAAATCAAGCATAAATAATATTTTGATGAATATTTTTTGTGAAACTATAAGCAAAATTTTTTCAGTATTTTATAATTTAAATGTAAAATGTATCGTGATGATCGATACCGATTGGCATTACGTTAATATATCGATTTAATTCATCACAAACTGCATATTCTCTTGGAATCGTAATATAATTTGCGACTCCAAAAAAATTCAATTTTAAATTGCTTAAACGTAAAAAATTTTTAGATTCAAAAATTCATAAAAATAAAAAATTATAAGAATTTTATTAAATACTGTATAGGTAAAGAAATATCCAATTAATTTTATTAATAATTATCCTTATAAGAAAATTCTAAATTAAATCGATTAAATTCTTATTTATAGATTAATAGATTGCTACTAATAAGGAATATCTAGTAAAATTCTCATGTTCCAAGTATCTACATTTTAATTACCTACATATCCATTCATAGATGGCGTAACAGTAGCTCTAAAAAATATTTTCCAAAACTTTTCTTATTAAACCTTAATGTTATAGTATAGATAAGCACATAAATATTCGTGGTGTTCCCTCAAAAATTTTAGTATTTAACTTTATTTACGTTATTTATAATTCTTTTAGTAAAAATAATTTTATTATTATTGTTTATGCTATAATTCGGCCAATAACGTTATAGCTTTCAATCTGTATTTGTGTAAATCCTGAATCTGGCAATAAGTTTGTTGTTCACTGATTCATTGTAACCTAAGCAATTTTAAATGTTCCCTTTTTATTTATGGATTTAAAACCTCTATCCATTATTTTCAATAGGATTTCGCACAGAGACTATTACAAATAGAAGGGGGGGGGGGAGGAGCTAACCACAAAACGGGTTAATCTTTACTCTTAAATAAAATTAAAAGCTGTCTTCAGTCGGCATTGCTTATAATACTGTAGCATCCATATTTTTAAGTTTATAATATCTTTCTGACTCTTTTATCTTTAATATTCAAGTAATTTCTCTCTTTCTAGTATAGAGATTATTAAAAACCCATATATATATAAAGAACAAATACTGTATAACAAGGATCTATTTAAGATTCTTTTGTTGCCTCTTGAAATTGCGTGTGACTTGTTTTTGAAATTTTTAAGTATTCCTTTCATACATCTAACTTTACTTTAAAAAAAAAAAATTGTTTTTTACTATCGGAATATCCAATTAACGAATCATCAGTTGTAATGAAAGTAGAAATTAGTACTACTTTCTGAATAATTGAATTCAGAGTAGTTTTAAAGCCTCTAAAAAAAAAAAAATTCCCAGTCTTCCTCATGTAAACATTTTAGACTTTTCAAAAACATAAAAAAAAAAAAAAAATACAGTATGAAACTAAATACCCAATAGAAAAACAATTAATATACTTTTTTTTACTTAATTTGTCGATACATTCCTGTGGACTGAAACAAAATACCACATCCAAAAACAATCGGAATCGGTGAGCTACAGAAAAAAGGAGTTATGACAGCCTCAAATGTCACATGATACACATACGCATATGTTTATTGTTGAGAATTTGTACCGGAACATATTATTTTTTTTTTTTTCTCTCATTACCAGAGGTAATCCGTTTGAATCAATTTTGGTCTACCACCCCTCAGCTAGATATTTTATCTTAAATAATTAAGCATTTTAGGTTGAAATGGTTTAGCCCAGGGGTCGACGAACTATGGCACGCGGTACAATTCTTAGTGTTTGTGTTACTCTACACGTCTCTACAAGTTAATCAATTTTTGAGTCAAGTTGATAATTTTGAAATGGAGCATATTAAACTAACCTCTTCAGAATTATGGAAAAGAAAAGTTACGGAATTATTAAAAAAGCTGGAAGGTAACTAACTATGAATCGCCAGCTATTTTAAAATGTCGGGAGTCATTTCTGGAGAGATTTAATTGTTTGAAGGGGAGGGGGAGAAAATTACATGGGGGGGGAGGTCTTTCCGCTTTTGGTTCTATATATCTATGTGAACAAATCTTTTCTCATATGAAAAGTATTTTGAGCTTGCAAGGAAGTTGTTCAACAAATGAATGTTCAGAATCGTGTCAAACTGAAAGTCACAAATTCTACGACTGATATTGCGATATAAAATAGATAGGTTCTGGGGAAAAAAGGTTCGATTTAAAAATTTAACTATATTGAAAGAATACTTATATTTTGTGAGTGTTGTTTATTTCTTATTTTAGAAATTAAGTTTGAAAGATACAAAATATATGAACAATTTTAATTTTTTATTTATGTAGAAGGAATTGTTATATTTTTTGTTTTTAATATCTTTAAATAATGCATAATTAATATATGATCTGTATTTTTGACCTCTGTTCCCTGACTCTGCCTGCATTGTCTTTGAAATCGAATTGTTTCAAATATTTCCTACTGTGTTGCACCCTGAATCATAGAATCATATTGGTAGATTGGTTTAGTTGCAGATCCCTGGTTTGGCTAGTTGAGCTAAATTTTTGAAGAATTCATTGTGGACATGTTTTCAGTTATACATTTTATTTTACGAAGACACAAAAAGCTAGCAAGAAATCACACACAAAAAGCTTGAAACAGAAAAATGATCGTTAAAAATAATCTGCCGAAACAAATATATTTTCGGTTTCTGCTCATATAGTTGGCGCAACTAATTATAAATATACATATACATATTTTATTCAAAACATTCTTTCCTGACCGCAACAAAATTGCACTTGAGAAAACCATGTTGTTTGGTGGTTAGTAATGGGGAAAATTAAGATATTCGAATCTTTTTTTAGAATTCTGCTCACGTGTATGGGATTTCTGCCATGTTCAAGGTAAAATACTGATATCTTTTGATGAAATTTGACAACAGCTTCATTTAAACTGTGTTAATTTCTTGATTTCATCCTCAAAAAAAAAAAAAAAAAAAAAAAAAATTTTTCTGTAAGTTGTCAATAAATTTATTTGCTTTCATTCGATTTTTCTTCATGATCATTCGAAAGTTCGATGATTCTTCAACAAAACTTGTGGAAAATGAGGAAATTTTTTTCTTGAAAAACTAAAACTTCCACAAATTTAAATCAGATTTTTCAAGAAAAGAGCAAAATGTAATTCTGAAAAGATGCGTATGGAATGTTCGGTTGGCAGTAATACGTAGTAAATGAATTTTTATGGAACCAAACCATTCGTTTACTTCTCTTAGAAAAAATATCTGCACATTGTGACACGAGTTTTTTCATGGCTTTTTGGATGCTATATTTGAATAATTCGATAATAGATTCAGAAATAGAAAAACATATGTCATCGAGGTGAAAAAATTTATTTTTATATTTGTAAGTATGCTAGGAATAAGCCAACAAGTCTTTGCAGATAAATCTAGAATTCTAAGATGAGCAAAAACACATTTTTAAAGTTTCAAATCAGAAAGTTCAATTTTTAGTATTTTATAATAGAGAATATATTTATTTACATACGTATGTTGTATATTATTTGGAAATTCTTTTGAATTATAACACACGATGTATCTTTAAGGTGCATATTGCACATTTCCATGCGAACTTACAGTTTTTCTTTTTTATATTTCTTGATTTTTTTTTATGGAAGTTGATTTGAACTGAGCAATAATGCTGGACTTTTGGCCCGAACGCTCTTGCTCTACGAGCAGTGGCGCACACTGCTCGGGGTCCTGGGGTTCCGGACACCCGATTGATGATAATCCTCTCTCTCTCTCTCTATATATATATAACGTAAAATTTTTGGAATACTTGAAATTAACAATTTATTTTATAAATTAATGCTAATTTTTAATTCAATAATTTATTTTTTACTGTTTTTGTTAACAAAATCAGAAGAATCAATTGGTGTTGTCTTGAGGCATGATACGAGTTGGGGGACTTTCGACCAAGGAATTGTGCGCTACTGTCTCCGAGAAAAAAAATGTGCCATCATAAATGAAAACGATGCACATGGGCTCTTGTGTGAGAACAAGTTAATCTTTATTTGTATGATAACCTTCCAGAATTTTCACTAAAAAGTGATACCAGCTCCTGGGGAATGAACTAGGTCTGCAAAGGTAAAAAATACCAATACGCAGCCCCATTAGGAAAAAAAAAAAAGAATTTTCACAAGTTGTTTTGCTGTGTATTTTACCACAGTTAAAATTTCAAGTTTTGCTGCTCAGGATTTAGGAGTACAATATTAACAATGAATATAAAAAAAACAAACTTTTTTCACACACAAAAGTTATTTTCATTTTGATTTTTAAAAACATTACTAGCTACTTTATACTAATGTTTAACAAAAGCATTGCTTATTCTTGCTTTTTTCAACTCGTAGAATTTTGTATGCAAGATATCTGCAGTTTCAGTTCCTTTTTTTAAAACAACTATTTTGAAAATCGTACATCAAAATAAAATCCGTAAATAAGCTGAAAAAAACAACATCCAAAAAATAAAAATAATAATAAATCTTTTGAATTCAAAAGGATGTTTAAAAATTCCAAACGAATTTTTCGGAACTAAATGCTGCTTTGCAAGAAGAATATTTTTTTAACTGCGTTAACTCACTCATTAATTCAGAAGAATAAAATCGTCTGAGGTTATTCTTGTTAGAATTTCTTTTATTCTTTTTATGTTCTTTCGCAACGATCTCGTCCATTGTAGCAGAACAGCCGGATCATAAGTCGGATGTTATTGAATTTGAATGGATTTGATGGAAAAATTCCTACTTCAATGAGAGTGAGGAGCCAGGAAGTCTGTCTCACAGCTGGTCGACCTCAGACTGACCTCGCTCCTGCCGTCAGGAGGACAATTTCGCCTTCTGATGAGGCATGTGACCTATTGAGACGGCCTTCCAAGGCTGCAAAATAAAAAAATAAAAAAAGGGGGGGGGGCACTCATTCGCATTCTGATATGTCATCGTTATCCGTGACCGCAGGTTGGAAATCAGTTTCGCTTCCCCCTTCATTAACTGCTTCGGTCAACGAAGCTGTAATTTGCCTTCTTGTGTTTGTTGTTGTTGTGGGGGAATATCAACTATAAAAAAAAAATACAAAGAACGAAAGGATTGCTCGAGCCAGCAGCGCTATATTTGGCAATCCGGTTCCTTATTATGTTGTATCAAGAAATTAGTCAAATCAATTTCATTCCTGTTGAAAGAACTGATTTAAGAATATTCTTGCGTAAATATACGATTTCGTGCTTCCACTCAAATTATCTCAATTGATTATTGTCAACAACAGCTATTAAGCAAGTATTTATTGTTATTGAGAAATGTTTGTTATCCATCAACTTGAAGATTGTTTTGTTTGTTTTATTCGTCTTGTTTATTACAACGTAAATCCCCGGTAGCACACAGCCATGAGTCCTCTTAAGGTTCTCGTCCATTGTTCTTGAAATCTCGTATTTGCACCCAGGTCCCCGAAATTTTTAGGATGTTCTTAGATTACTTTGAAGCTACACTTTTCCCTATGAATGACAAAAATATCGAAAATTGTATGCTTGCATTTTTTTGTGGCCCATATAATTGGGAAGCTTGCCCCTAAGAGTTTCAGATTTGATAACCAATTAGTTTTTAAGGTATTTGAAGTTTTCTGAGTTTTTGTTTTAGTTTCGTTCCATTTTAAAGAATTTTCATATTCTTTTGTTTAATTAATTACAAATACTTTTGAATACAATCAATTCTTTCAGAGTGAAATGGTTATTAACTTAAATTTTCAATACTAAAATCCATTTTGTTTGCTTTTGTTTGGAATATTTTTTGAATCATCATGATTACTTTACTAAGATTGATTTCAAGAGCAATATTTTTTCCACATAGTTTATATAGCTAGAAGCTTTTTATTATTTTTTCCTTATTTTTTTTTTCCTGTTGAGAAAATGTCACGGCTAAAACGTTCTCAAGCTGTTGAGATAATATCTGGATTCGATGCAATACTATTGAAACTGATATATCTAAAAACCAGTACTATAATGATACTATAATGAAGTTTCAGAATGGTATCCGACTACCCTAAAATTGTGAATTTTGCCAAAAATTGCCAAATATTTTAATGATTTTATTTTTTGGCCATCTTATTAGCTTTGTAAAAATGCCAAGTTTATTAGTTTCCGTTCTCTAGAACAAAAATCACAAGTGTTTTAGTAAAAGCAGATACCATTACTTTAAGCAAGATGTCATGCTTTGAAACGCGTTTTACTCGAAATGTGTTTTTTTGAAAATGCTCAAACGGGGACAGCGATTGCTCAAAAAATTTTGAAAATAATTAACCGAAATGTTTTGTGTCTGTTCTGTATAAGAGTAGAAGTGTTTTAACCTTCGGATTTATCAATCACTGTTTTATTACAAAATTTACCGTCCCTTATATTAATACTGTGTCCCACTGTTATTTTAAGCAATTTCATATAATAACTAAAATAAAGTGCTCTAGTTTTTGTAAAAATTTAAATATCTCTTATCCTGAAGGTCATTTCAAAAATGAATAACATAGCAAGCAACACATCAGAATTGAAAATTTGTTCATAAACTTTTGGTACAGAATGGGGCCCGTTTATGTTATTTTTTGTAAATTTGTACGCATTTTTTCCCATTTTAGTAATAATAATTTCTTTTTATCTTCTTGTTGTTAACATGTTTTTCATAAAATGTACTAAACAAATCTAAAAACCACAAAAAATCCCCATATCTCCTTTTTTTTATTTTTAAAGTTGTCGCAAGTAGTCGGATACCTTAAGTGGGTGGCATTTTACACTTTACAACTTCCAAACCACATCAACGCGAAGACTTTGAGCTTCAACGTTTGTATCAGTTCCTCTACACGACGGTTCTTTAGTGGCATCAACACTCGAGTTCACTTCAACATTTGCCAAAAGCACGGACACGACTTCCTAACTAGAACCACTTGACTACCGTGCCCTTTACTATGAGGGAATTACATATTTGTCAACTAATATATCTTACAGTCTGTCACTGATATTGCAATTTCAGCTATCATTACGTTCAAAATACGTTACCAATTTTTGTTACTTCATGTTATAAAACAAGAACGTTATTGAATTTGTGGTAATTTATGCAAACTATAAATAAGATCACAGATAGTAGAGATCCGTCATATTTACAATCATTCAAGTCTTGGTATCTTCTTGGCAGGAGAGAGCAAAGAGGAGATAATAAGGCAACTGTTGCAGAAGGGTTGCATGAAGTTGAAAAAAAAGAAGTGTCTATTTTTCACCTTTTGTTTCTTTCAGTTTGAGTTTTTCAATGAGTCGTTTGTGTACTGAAACACAGTCTGCCGTTGTGATGCATCTAAGAAAAGCAAAGATACAGCCTTTGCAGACTTTCCTTCGCACGAATAGGATGTTCTCAACAGAACTACTATTGTCTGTGTTTGTGCGAGGACTGACATGTAAGAGTGACAAGCTGTTCTTTATTTTAAGTACCTTGATCCACTCTTTCCAGAGATCGTGATGCTCCGTTACTTATTCTTTTGAGTGGATAAAAAGAAATGTTTACAAAAACTTCCCACTTAATGTTTTATTTCTAAATAAATGTTTTCCGTGTTTCGCGCGGAAGTAACTTATTCTTTTTTGGCACTTTTTACTAAGGTGACATTTTGCTAAAGATTCGACGTAAACAACTTATGACTAATGATAAATTCATGATTAACTTCTATATATATTTCCAGAATACGGTTTGGAAACCGAATATATTTGGTAAATTTGCATGGATGGATATGAGTGGGAAAGTTTCAAGAACCCTGATTCGTGAATATCGATTCATTTTTGCTAGTACTTTCGGGTTAACGTTGCACAGTTGTGTACACAAATGTGGTGCTTAACAGGGATGTTTTAAGCCATGAACCAACTGGGTTCGGGCCTCTTCTCGTTCTCGACTCGGCCTTAATAGGATCATGATCGGAATAAATTTAATCCTCGAATGTTATTCCAGAACATATTCTTCGAAAGACTGGAAATTTGGAATTATATTCCACCAATGGCAACACATGGGCAAGACTGCATTATTGTGTCATATCCGTCGTCCGTGTGTAGGCTTGGGTCTACCACCATACACCATCATGACTCATTTAGTCGAAAGGCAGCTGTCGGCTGAGTCTGTTTGTGCCTAGGTTTGTGAGTCGCGTGCATTTATTTGTTACGCGTGACCATTTGTACGAGTATTTGGCAACGTATGTTATACTCAACGTTGCTTAAGAGTCGCAGGTGGGTCCCAGTAACGTCTTAAGGCATGGGCCAACTGGGCCCCGGCCGCAATGGGGGACCTCTTCTCGTTCTCGACTCAGCCTTATAAGATCATTTGAATAATTTCGACTGTCAAATGTTATTTCCGGTTCTATTCTTCGAAAAACTGAGAATTTCGAACGATAGGTCAACTGGCTACATTCGATGACCGTCATCCACGTACAGGCTTAGGCCGTTCACTAAACACATCATTACTCATTCAGTCTAACGGCGGCAGTCGGTGCAATTGTAAGTCATGCACATTTATTTGTTTCGGGTTATTGTTTGTACTAGCACTTGACAACGTATGCTATCTACTGTCTACTTTTAATGGTCATAGATGAAGCCTACATTTGTGCAGGGGCCCAGGGCCTCAAGAAGTCTTAAGACGTCCCTGGGTGAGACCTACTTTTGCTTAGTGTCCTAAGTCCTTAAGAAGTAAGACGCCACTGGGGCTTACGTGTTCCATCTTCTCCTATAGACCAATATATATTTTTTTTATATAAAGATTAGGTCTCGATGCTTTCGTCTACGGATTTTCTAACATGTAACATTTCCCATTAAAGTAGTCTGTGTACGTCATTGAAGTTACATTAGAGCTATTGGCAACACAACTTTTGATTTTGAACCATGGTCTAATAATAATTTTTTTCAAATGCAACAAACTAAAAAAAGGAATTTATGTCTTAAAAATTCTATAAAAGAATGAGATGAGGGAATTGGAGGGCTGCTGTTGTGTATAATTTGCATTTTAATTTTTGTATACTTAAAAGCAATAAGTATATCTTAATAATTTAATGTGTATTTATTAAGGTGGGATCCAATTAATATACACTTGCAGAAGTTCTCAAATCAGCTTTTATATAAATTTTCCAAACGATATTTTGTATGCAAAAAGTATTTTAAATTCTTCGGAAATGTTTGCATGTACAAAATATGGAACAATTCTTTAAATAAATTTTTCAAAACATTTTGAAAGTTGAAAATTTCTATGCCATCTGCAAAGGGGCCGGATCGAACATCGTGATGGACCATAACTTACCCATTACTTCTTATTATTCATCAGCTAACCATGAACTTAAAATTATGTTCATAATTTTTTTTTTTATGAGGCATTGTCGCTCAAGTTATTGATAAAAGTTGAAAAAAAGGGAGATTGTTTTTTATCGTTTGAGCATTAGAGAGAATATTCATTTTAGACAAAATGAACGAGTTATGATGAAGTAGGGTGGACGATTAGCTTTAGAACAGAGGTGCTCAATTATTTTTCCTGCCGGGCCACATACATATGACAGGAATTTCACAAGGGCCGCAACATAAGGATAATGGAAAGAATAAACTATAAGACTAGGCACAACATTGAACAGAGCAAAATTAATTAAAATATTATAATCAATTTTTGGCTTTTATTCAAATACTGTATTAACCTTTCTATCGAACAAACACAAAAAAGATATTTACATTTATACATTTTTTACCGAGTTATATGGATAGTTTCGATTTCCTTTCAACCATGACCAAGCCTCTTGCGTACATTCTACTCTCGACAAAAGGCAAACTGATAGCAAAATTAATTGTTTAATTGATAGAATTTTCCGCTAAATTTTGAGTACATTGTTCTCAAATAATTGAGGCTGTCTTCGGCTAATGCTCTGGAATAGGACCCAAATTCGGAACATTTTTACAGATATAAAAAAACTCAAGCATTAATATTATATTCTGGCTTCACTATCCTGCAGAGAATCGCTTGTTTTTATCATACTACTCATTTTTATCCAAGGTGACGCATTTTTACTTTTATAAAATGTGCAATGCTAAATTAGTTATCCCTTTACATGTTAAAAGAAAAAAATATGAATATTTTTCAAATTATTTATGAAATATTTTTAAATTTTAAAAACACTACACTTTAAACCATAGGTTCTCAACGTGGGCGATAACGCCCCCTTGTGGGCATTCGAGGCTTTCAGGGGGGCAGTAAGAGATCCAGAGAAAATTAGGGGGCGATGAGAAGGCACAGAGGGCTTGGGTAGATTAACCAAATATAGTCTAAAAAAGACTATAAAAAAACACGCTGATTATATACTAACAAAAGTAAACTTTAATACTGTTTACTATGTTGATTGTATGTACTTAAATCATTTCTATGTCACATGTACGAAGATTCACATCTTTCGGTACTTCGGGAAGTGGATGAAAACATTACATTACATTCAGACCTACTTTAAATTGAATGATATAGTGTATTTTAATTTCTGTAGTGCTCGTGTTGTCTTTGTCTGTAAGCAGTTGGAAAAAATTTCGTCCACTGCATTTCATTACGTATTTTATCCAAGAAACATAATTAAATAGGTTAACCAGGAATTAACGTGTGATTCTTTTAAGGCTGAAACTGTCAATTTATGTTTATTTTGAAAGCAATAGTTTATTATGAACTACTTCGTATCATCAAAACCCCTGCCTGTCTTTATAACAGTTAAGCTAAAACTTTTATTCCGCTCTTTTAAATTAAAAAATTCATTAGCGTTTCAATTCCTAAAATATCCTATCTATGACCAAAATATATAATATATTACACATTTAAATATATTTGTAGCAATAGCTATTTCAGATTCAAAAGTAAAAAAATTGAGGCTTTAGAAAAAAATTTAATAAAAAAATATATTCAATTAGTGTAATAGAATATTTAAAAAAAATTTAACTCTTGTTTTCACCATGTATTATGTACACTCGTATTTCTCGAGAGTAGAAGGGGACGGTATCGAAATATTCACAAAAAAGTGGGCGCTAGTTCAAAAAAGGTTGGGAACCTATACTTTAAACAAATGCATGAGTTACAATGTCACAAATTTTTATTAAAATTGAGGCATTTTTTCTGTTCAAAAATGCGTTCCGCGACAAGTTTAGGCGGCGAACATAAGGCGAAAACAGTCTTAAATTTCTTAGTGTAATGGACCATGACCGAGCCCATTTTCATGATGTTTGGGAAGTTTTTTTTCATGAGGTGATACACGTGGAAATATCAACTTTAGTTTACAATTATAATAAAAAAAAGTTTTACAGGCGAAATAAACATAAAAAGTAATTAAAAAATGAAATACATCAAATATAACTTTTATAAAAAAAATGTTTTAAGTTTCTCAAGGGAAAAAATAACGCTTATTATTAAAACGAATAAAACACTTTTGGAATTAAAAAGTATAAGTATTTTTCAACTCATTTCAAAATATTAAGAAGAATACTGCATTGTTAATTTGTGTACTTATTATACCGTTATAATCCAAGTTAAAGTACAGTTTACATCTAGATACTAGAAAGAATCAACGAATAATCTTTCATTCATCATTGTGAATTATTTTCTGTATCATCCTGGAGTAAGATTGCTCTGCCTTATAATTAGTTGCGTATTTTGTACAATTTTTTTTTTAATTAAAATTGTTTTTATTCCATATTTTTTATGTGACAAGGACACCCTTTGTGATTGAGCATGAACTGCAGCTTGTAGAGACAACGCCTAAATCTGTTCATGAAAAAACTTGGACAACAAATTCATGAAATTACAAATTATTTTTGGATAATGTTATACACAAAATATCTACAGCTTCAATAATTAAAAGCATTAAAAAAAAAAAAAAAAAAAACCGCTAAAATTATACAAGAAGCTTTATTGATCTTTTTTCCCCCTGTCTATAATTTGAAGTCAATATCGCTAATAAGAAATACTCTGAAATGCTACATGTCAAATTCTGTCGCTGTACGCGTGTATGTATATAATTTTAAAATTAAGCTGAAAAAATACACAATTTACCTTTTGAAAAAACTTAAATGTGAATTGCAGTTGCGTAACGGAGAATATTACCCCCCCCCCCTGCAAAGTCAGGTTTTGGACCCGAAGCCCAAATAGGTACTTGGCGTCAGTCAGGCTTTGGGCCCCCTGAAATCAAAGGCCTTCCTCCGCACTGCGGAGGGTGTACGTAACGCCACTTTTGAATTGATATTTAGATAAAAAAGCATTATAGAGAGAGGAGAGAGAGAGAATTAAACAGGTACAAAAAAATTTGAATGAAGAAAATTTTATAGTTTTAAACTGAATTTTAATTTAACTTACATTGAGAAATAAAGGTTATAGAAAATAAATTTTGTTGTGTATTGAAAATGAACAGAATATAATTTTAATACAAACAAAAAATGATGTTATTAAAAATGTTTGAAATTTTATTTTTTCATGATTATGTAAGCATATTAAGACAAAATCCAAACACGTAGAATGTTATTGTTCAATCACAATGCAATTTTTAAAAAGTTCTTTACACTAATACAATTTAACACTTCTCTCTTAAAATTTTTTCAGTATTTGAATGAAGTATTGTACATTACTCCTTAACAAAGAAATACCAGTACCGCCATCTGTTGATACATTATGTTATTAATGTAAATAAATATTTCAATTCCTGTTTTATAAAATTTTTTTTTGGATGTATTGAACGTTTGTATAACTTTGGTTTCTGTCTAATGCAATGGTTCGCTAATCCCAGTCAATATAAAACTTCAATATGTTAATTAATTTTGAACTTCGTTAAGTTAACGAGGTCGCGATTGGCACTTTAAACCTCAATAAATTTAATTACCGGTGCCTGAACAGGGAGATCTTTGTACAGATTGAAACTGAAAAACAAACAAACAAACAAACGGAGCTCATAGTTTTTTTAGACTATTTCCTAAATCTTAACAGTGAACAAGTCTTGAGCAAAATCAGGATTCGAACTCGCGGTTTGACCAAGACACTTGGTAACAACTGCTATTTATAACATGTGCATTTGTAGTATTTGTATTGGGGATAATAACCTTTTGTTGTGCTTTACATCCCTCTAAATCAGTAAAAAAAATGTATTTGTGTTTTATATTTGTAGAAAGAATGTTATGCGTTTATATTTATATGCGATTGTATCAATTCTTATTATTTTCCTTATAGCAGATTTCAAGGCGTTGAATATACATTTTAATAGAATTATTTTTGTACCATTTCACCAGATCATCATACAGTAATACATAACAATAAAATAACTTTAATAATTTATTGTTAAAATTAAATCGGATCGGGCTTTTAACTGTATTCGCGAGGATTTCCATTGTTTGTTTATATTTTTAGCACGTGAAAATTTGGGCAAGATGTAAATTTAATGCCGTAATAAAAAGGTAAAAAAAGGTTTCATATTGGAAGTTTTGTCCCTGTTAATTTATAAAAAGTTATTCTTCATTAGTCACGTTGAATTTCTTAACTTTTTTGGTGTTGATAGATTCAATTAAAAACATTTCCGGTTGCAGAAACTTGTTACTAACGTATATAATAATTTGTGTCGATCGCTCAAAATGTGATTCGTGGAAGCGAACCTTTTTGTGGACTGTTCATCTGTTAGATTTTCAATATTTACCCTTTTTCATTTTTAAAATGTTTTATTTCTAATGCTGTATTTTTTGTATAAATTTTTTTTTTTTTTATAACTCTTGGTTCATCTTTGTTTTGATTTTGAGTAACATAGTAACGATTCTAAAAAGGTGAAATGAATTCGAGATAAGTAGATTAAATATTAAAATTATTATCGTAAAATCTAGCGCATGATACGCACTTTTAACACTAAAAAATATGTTCGAAATTAACGGGTGGGAGTTATGCGCCGGGTATAAAACTGATAGCTTCAAAAATAAAAAAAAAAGAGACAAGCATAAAAAAGTTACACTTCTGCACAAATTGAAATATTGCTTATTAAACAGAAACAACATACCGAATGAACTGAAAGAGTTTGTAGTTTTAGGAATACATTTCTCAAAAGCTTGGTATAATAAATGACTTTAAAACATAAGAGTATTGTACACATACAATTTCGGGCTCTTTCAAAAAAAGGGGATGCCCATTACATGGTGAATATACTAAAAATATAAAAAACGCAGCTTGAAAGTAACAGTATATGTTATACATCAGATTTTACTGTGATTTTTTTAATTACATTATTTTACCTAATTTTTTTATACATTCTTAAAACTACATGAACTTTTCGAGTTCATTTAGTAGAAAATATGGTACTTAAGTATTAGGGTCACCGCAGCAAAATTGGTGCCATGTGAATTACACTTAGATCTCAAAAAACAAAGATAAAACAGTGTTGTGTATGAAAAAATACAAATCATTCAGATTTTGGTAGAAAATGGTGCAACTTGCGTGGTGCCAAATTGGCTGCACTGACACTAATACGTAAGTACCAAAATTATTTTTGGTTATTTTTTTTTAATGGAAGAATTTTTTAAAAAATATTTAGAAACATTAAGTGGGTAAGCTATGCTATTAAAATTTTTTGGTTTGACAAAATGGTTTAGTAAAATTAGCACCAGATTTTGGTTACTCTTTCCTTTTGTAAAGCACAACAGTGTTTTTTTCTCTAAAAAAAAATCACTGTTTGAAAATTTGATGATATTCAGACTCGATCTTTCTTTTCTAATTGTTTCATTCATATGAGATTCTTAAATTTTATATATTTATTAACTAAGAAATATCCGTACTTATGTATTAGCGTCGCCACAGCAAAATTGGTGTCCTGTAAATCACTGCATGATATCACAATACCTAAAAGATCTAGTGTGTTTTTTACATTTAAAAAAAAAGTCAGATTTTGATGTAAAATGGCACAATTTGTGGGGCACCAATTTGGCTGCGGTGATGTTAATACGTAAGTACTGAAATATCTATTATTTTTTTCCACTAAAACCATATGTTGTATTTTTAGTATCAAATAAAAACACTTGATTAGCGGATGCTTAACTTGTATGAGCCATCAAATCTGGTTTAACATCTGTTCTCACAAATTTATTAACAATTCTTTCAACTTTACTAAATCTCTTCTGGTAATTTTTGTTGATATTATCATGAAACACCATTTCAAAAAATAAATAGCAGCCAATATACCATAAAGTTTGGTGTATAATGCCCAATTTAACACAAAAAATAAGATTGAAATTTACTGGTGCATGTTATACACCAGGTATAGAAATGAAAGCTTTAAACATAAAAAAAAAGATCAGCATAAAAAAATTAGACTTCTATATAGATCAAAATATTGTTTATTTTATATAAATGATATTCCTAATGAACTTAAAGTGTTGTAGTTCTAGAAGTATACTATTTCTTTCTAAAGCATGGAATAAAGCTTATAGGAAAATAACTTCAAATAACAGAAAATAACTTCAAAAAATAAGAGCATTGCTGCAAGTACATTTAAAGGGGGTGCACATTATATGGCAAATATACTTAAAAATTAAAAACCACAGCTTGTGTATAAGTATAGGTGCGCATTGTATGGCAGTGTGCATCATACGTCGGATTTTACAGTAATTAAGTGCTCATGACATCAAGCAATAATGTTTCAGTCAAGCACATGTTAAGGTCAGTAGATTTCACTAAAGCAGGGATAATACATGTTGATTTGACTGAAGTTAAAAGTTAAAGTAATGAACTGGTACTTTTTTTTTACGTATTGTACCGTTGACAAATTTCTTCAACTCAAAAAAGGCATCGCCCAATTCTGCATTATGCAGCAATAGTGAAAAACCACCAAATAATAATATTGATAACTAACTGCCTTTGGCAATACTTTTTTTAATTAATGAAATTGTTTTATTCGCAGAAATTGGCTGATAATATCGTTTGTAAGCTCTGAAGAATGGGGTGAGAATTCCAGTACTCCCCTTGTCATTCAATAGTTGTTTGAAATAATAAAATTTGTCACTGTTAGCCCTCATACAAACAAGTAATTGATTAAAAAAACAAATTTAAGAGGCATATGCATATAAAAAAAGCGATTATATTTGCAATTTTGTTATCATTCAATGTTTTTTTTTGTTTTCTTAAATAATCAATTTTATGTTCTTCAGAATATTTTTTCTTGTATATATACATTTACTGAAATAGAAAGTTAAATTTTTTCCCTCTTGTTTAAAAGAAACTACTCTAGATCAGGTAGTATGTTTTGATTATTTTTGGACAAACATCTCTGAAAAAATGAATGAACACGGATATAATTCAATGATTTGAAAAATAAATGAATTTTCATATTTAGTTTATTTCCTGAGATGTTTTGATAAGTATTCCTTTTTTGTTTATTGATATTTACACCAATTTCTATAGCAAGTTAATTAATTAAAACTTTTAAATAATGTAGTATTGTATATATTTTGGTATCATAATTCCCACAACATCAAATTGGCGTTGTGGGAATTATGATATTTTCCACTAAAATCTGACTGATTGGATTTGTTTTAAAAAAAAAGAAACTTTTTGTTTTGGTATTATGGTGCGATTCACATAGCTCCAATTTTGCAGCAGTGATGCTAATATATAATTAACATTTATTTTAACATAAATAATATAAAATATAAAAAAAACTTTAATTTTCCTCAGAATTAATAAAATGGAGATAGAATTGTTTTAAAAGATTTTACAAAGTGAAGTTCTGCAAGTGATTAGTAAATTACATTTATTGCATTATTATTTTTCAAAACTATCATAAATGTTTATTAATATCAAAAGCATTTTTCTTGTTTTTGCTCACAGTTTGAAAAAAAAAATGTTTTTTAAAAATATATAAAAATTTTCAAGTGTATTATTTATGATTTAAATGTCTATACATTTCTTGTAATAATATGAATATATTTTTTTTAGTTCACTTCAGCATAAAAATGGTACGTCAGTCTTTAATAAGACTTACCCAATCCATTGTGAAAGAAGTTTCCGACTCTGCACCAACTATAGATACAGCTCTTCAACGTCTTCCTCCATTGCCTACCCCTAGAGATCTTTTGAAATTATATAAAATTCGAGCTCAGCGGCATCTATCTCAGAATTTTCTGTTAGATTCTAGGATAACCAACAAAATAGTTACTACAACTGGGAATATTAAGAACTGTTATGTGTGTGAAGTGGGCCCAGGTCCTGGTAATATTACCCGAAACATTCTACAGAATGGAGCTAAACAGGTGATTGTGATTGAAAAGGACAGACGTTTCTTGCCAGCTTTGGAGGTGATTATATAGATTGTCTCAGTTGATAATAATATTAGTTAGAAAAGATCTTTATTTATGTATTAATGGTTAAACACTTGTTTTAATTTTGCATATTTAGACAAACACATTGTTATACTAAATACATTAATACTTTTTGAATACTGTATAATCCAGCATGTAACATGCACTTTTAATAAAGAAAAAATATGATTGAAATGTATGGGTGTGCATATTATGTACTGGATATAAAAATGACATAGGTTTAAAAATAAAATGATTTGCATAAAAAATAAAACTTGTACATGTGCTTTTGCATGCTGTTCATTTAAAAGAAATGATATACTTTATATAGATATGTATGAACTTTTATTTTTCATGCAGAATTAAGTAATTCTGTGCCATAAATGGACTACACAAATTCAAAGTTGATGTAAAGTTTTCAGTGTAATTTGTATTCTTTTTTACCTACTTAAAACATACACTGCTGCTTTTTACAGTTAATATATTCTGGTGATTTTCCAAGACCATGTTCACAACTCTTTGTGCTAGAATATGCCATTTCATTACTCCTTTATGCAAAGCAAATTTATTCTTTGGCATATTAATTAGTGATTTAATTTTTTGTCATTTATTTATGGAATTTTCACCGTCAAATATCCTTGCTGCACCATGATTTCTGTTTTCTTTTGCTAATTTCATGTTTATCCTTTTAAAAGCAGCATTGTGTTTCATTTGGGAGGAGCCACATTTTTTTTCAAAAAGAAATATTAAATCAACTATATTTCAACTAAAGGAGTGAAACTAAATGCAGTTTACCAAAGCCTTTGATGTTCACTTCAAAATTGCAGCTTCCAACAACTGTCTACTTTTATAGGAAGAGTTTACATTTTAAAAAACACATAGACAAAAAAATATCCTGAGGTATTATTTATGCTAAAAATTAAAAATCTCAGGGTGTATGGGAGGGGTGTAAACCCCTCCCTTTTTTTTTACATTGTTTTTAATTCAATGGGTTCATTTGATTTGATTTGGGAGATTCATTTGCTTTGAAAGTACATTCTTATCCTATATATATAGTGTTCTTTTCTCAAATTTAGAATAACATTATTTTGCATATCTACATTGAATTCAACCAACCCTCTTTGCTGAATTATTTACAACTTCTTGTAGCTCATTTTCCCCACACATGCATTGTTTCCTTTACTGTTTGTCAATTCAGCATACCATTGTTCGAAAGTGGCAAGAGTTCTTCGAATGAAAGACTTCAGAAGATAACAGAATTGCTCATTTGCATTAAAAATTTATTTGTAAAGAAAAGGTTGTGTATTGTATGGAAAACAAATCTAAAAATTAAAAAATTTAATTTAAAGTTATGGGTGTATTTTATATGCTAGAATACATGTATTAATGTGTTTGCTGTTGTTGTCGGTATGTTCTTCTCGAATGGAAGGAAGGAAAAATGCCAGAGCCTGAGACGACAGGTTGGACTTCTACATGATAGATGGCAACACCACCTCCATAATTTAGGCATGGACTGGAAGTTGGGGAAATATTCTCCAACACCCGTGGTTTCTGCTGTGACCACACACATGACTGTTGGACCCACTGATTTAACAAGCACATACTCCATGTGTACTCAAAGGGTTTTGATGGCATCGAACCCAGACCCTCCGGTCTGGAGTCCGATGCTCTAACCACTAGGCTACCCATGGCTTGTGTCTGATGAATTTAGCTTATGAATTGATGTCATTTTATTTTCAATAATGTCTTTCTTATGTTCTTCTGTTACTCCTATTAAAAATTGTGACTTGAAACATAATATATACTTACTAGCTGACCCGGCTCGGCGTTGCATGGGCTTTTACTGAGGGTATAACTTAATCCCCATGTTAATTTACTCCTTTCTTTCTGACGCCAGCACTTTTGTGTGGGTGTGATGCGTACGATGTGAGTGCATGAGCCGTGAGTGTGTTTAATGGATTTCTCGTTTAACATTTTCCCTTCTCTTCACAAAATCAACACTTCCAATAATATTTCTCGAAATTACTTTTACTTCTTTGTTTCTTTCCTTTCCGCTTAGCCTGGCGTGGCACGGGCTTTTACCAGTGAATAACTTAATCCCCATGGGAATTTCCTGTTTCCCTCAGGACGATAGCACTTATGTGTTTGTATGCGCGATGTGAGTGATTTTTTTAACTATGACATTAAAACTCCCTTTTTCGAAATTTGTTCTTGTGTTGGTGTGGTGTGGTACTTAGGAGAGGTGGGTAAAAGCTTAGGTGTCGTCCTCGTCACTTGACCATGGTTGAAAATTTCGGGGTCTGTCGTCTAAAACCCTCGAATAGGCAAACAGTGCGAATTTATAAATCACTCATTCACTTTTCAATTCTTTCGTTGCAATTTTCGACACACTGGAAAAAAGTTTCATGCAATTATCTTTATAAAAGAAGAAATTATTAAATGATTGTTTTTTAAGTATTTTGAGTGTTTTGTTAAAATTTGTTCAAAAAAGTTTTTGGCTTTTTATTTTTTAAATCACTGATTCTGAAAGTTTTAAAAATCATTTTTATTTAAATGCAACGATTTTGATTCATTTTAGAAAAAAATCATAAAATATGCAAAATATCATTGTTTTGTAAAAAAAAAAAAGATAGTTTTCGGCATTTTATTTTTTTAATCACTGATTCTAAATGATCAATGAACTTTTTAAAAATCATTTTCATTTAAATTCATCTATATTTATTCATTTTAGAAAAAATCATAAAATACAAAAAAAAATAATTTTTTATTTTATACTAATATTAATTAAAAGTATTCATTTAGCAATTAATTGTGACATGCCAATTTAGTGATTTTTGATATATTAATAACACGCTATTAATAATGAAGAATTTTTTATTTGAACATAGCTTTTATTTTTTTCTAAGGAAGTTATGCTTAGTTAACTGAATAATTCAAAAAAAAATTTCGAAATGGGCAAATTTTGCGTTTTTATTATGAAATTATATGTCAGAAAGAGATTTATACATTAGGCATTATTTTAAAGTAAACTATAAGTTTTATGAAAGAGAACAAAAATTTTGATACTGATAAATATTTTAAATGAGTCTCAGAAATGTATTGAATGCATAAGAAAAAATGACGAAAATTGAAGCAAAAATAACTTTTTCACTCGCATTTTTTTTTACTCGCCAAATTTACTGATTTCCCCCTGTTTAAGGCAGAACTCTTTAGTGTAACCCTTGAGTTAGATGCGGTCGACGGTGAAACAGTTCAAAGGTCTTTGGCGCAAAACTATTTTTCGACGCCAAGGTTTGGCTAAATGTAAAATCGCGTATTTTTTATTAATTTTTTTATTTTCAGGGCATAATTTTAAGTTAATGCTTTCAAACTTCACAAATTAATTGCAAAAATAAAGTACTTTGAAATAAAAAATGTACAAAAAATACTGTTTAAATTATTTCTCGCAAAAACGGTTTTTTACGAAAATCACAATTTTTTTTTTTAATTCCGTAATTTTTAAGCAATTTTTTCAATCTTCGTACAGATTACGGATAATATTCTTTTACAGACGAAAAAAAAGTTTCGTGCAATTACCTTCATAAATGACGAAGTTATTTAATGTTTAGTAAAAATTTGGACTGATTTTTAAAAATTCTTTAAAAAAAAGTTTTGGGAATTTTATTTTTTAAATGACTGGATCTAAAAGAGAAAGGTTTGAAGTTATTTAGTGTAGAATATAGTTTTAATAACACGAAAACAAATTCATACGCAACAATTTAGAAATAATTTGCATAAAAACGCATCAGTTTTAACCATTTTTTAAAAAATTCTTTAAAAATAGAAAATAACATTATTTTGCAAAAAAATATTATACCGTATTGTGGCGAAATAAATGATCTTTCCGATTCTGTAATTATTTTTTCTCTGATTTCAACAGTAAAAATTGGATGGCAATTTTAAAATGGTGGAAACGTCGGATCACCGCTCGGCCGAAACGGAATGGAAGTTCTGCCAAGTAAACAACCCACAGGAGTAAAACAATTTGGCGTTTTAAGGTTTTTAATTAATATCTTTTAAACTAATTGCAATATCGGAATAAAAAATAGTTTACATCCTATTCTCAGACCTACTGAATATACGCACAAAATTTCATTAGAATCGGTCTAGCTGTTTCGGAGAAGTTTGGTTACAAACACTGTGACAGGAGAATTTTATATATTTGATAATTCAGTAACATTCATGAAACAAAATTTTATTTACTAAACAAAGTGTGAATAAAATTTTTTTTGCTTAACATTCTAGATTGTCAGGTCTTTTGCAATTTAAAATTTACTTGTGATCCAACGGGCACATTTTTTCTTTTTCTCACATTGACAGAAAATCTGAATGATATTAAGAGAAACTTAACTTTTTTCCAAGTGACATTTTTTTATAAATAAATGTTTCATAATATGAAAAAATTTACATGGAAATGAAACATTAATGCAAATTATACATTGATGCTGTATTTTTGATTCTTAAAAATAGTTTAAAATAGCATTATATACTTCGTAATAAAGAATTGTGATATGTTTGGTATAGTTATGAAAGTTCTTATAACTTAATATTTATATTAAATATTAATTTTTTAAAGTTAATTTATTAAGAATGATAAACTTTTTTGTGTTTTAGAAATTTCCATCAAGGTACAAATATTTTTTAAGTATACTTGACTCTGATTTTGTTTTCTATTTCTTGTTTGTGTTTCATAAGCCACTGAAAGAGATTTCTCCTCTTCGATGGTATATATATATAAGCAATAAATGATGTAATCAATTAAATCATACTTTACAGTTAAAGGAGTTGAAATAGTTGCAATAATAGTAATGCTTGAAGAAATTTCAGAAAAAAATTTAAAAGGTTACTTAATTTTACTATATATTTTGTAAATATTCATTGAATAGATTTCAAGGACAAGCAGATTTTCAAAGATATTTTATATTAACTTGTTTTTTATGTAAAGTAAGTTTGCATTATCTATCATATTAAACTTTGTTTAAGTGGTGTTGTGTTTTTTTTTTGAAAATTATTCTAGTTTTTTGAGTGTATTATATTTTAGTTTCTCCAGCTAATTCATATTTCATACTTTTGCCACTATTTTTTTTTATAATTGTGGAATGATAATAAGATTTACAGTGTTAATTTTTTCTGATGAAAGTATTAAACTTAAAGGAAAATATAAATTCTCTGGGGTTTTTGTTGTGCGTTTGTGCAATTCTTAGGCATATTTATTAAAATAAATGATGATATTAAACATGTTCATAAATTAGTTTCTTAGAATTTATTAATTTGAATTATATAACAAAGTTTGCTATTTTGTGTTCTATTTAGGGTGTTAACAAGTATTAAAACTACTAATTTAATCAAAAATTAGATATAAACTGTGAATAAAATCAGTAATTTTTATCTTCATTTACAATTTCCAGGGACTTCAGGAAGGAAAAATTAGTTACATCAGTACTGAAAGTGAAAGAAGATATGATATATATTAAAATTTGCTTTTTATTATTTTAAGAATTTGGGATTTTTTTGTCATAAAAATATAAACTAAACTCAGTGGCGCAACAGCCCATGAGGGCCAAGGCCTACTGTGCCCATTTCAGTATATGTGACTTTGGGCACTGAGGTGCATGAGCAGATATTTCGATCAGGTGGTCAACCTGACACAAATAAGAATATATCCCTTATATTAATTTGAAAATATTTAACATTTTCTTAACTATGAATTGTAATGCAATTTTTAATCCAAATAATTTGAATTTTAAATTTTTACCATTTCTATTCATTGTGGAAATTAATGATTTACTATTTTACTATACATGTTTTTAACTTACGAGTTTCTCTTCTCTTTTTAAAGCTTCTTGCTGATGCCAGTGGTGGCAGAATGAAAATAATCTTGGGGGATATTATGGATTTACATTTAGAAAACATTTTGCCTTCGTAAGCATATTCTATCTTCCTTTTTATATATTCTGTTTATTGTTAAGATTTTTTTTTTAGTGATTTGTAATGTTTTCAAGTTATTAAAACTGTAATAAAATGGAAATATTGAAAATGTTATATATGCATATACTTTAATTCTGTTATGTTTTCCCATTTATCAGGTGAAATAGAATGAATTTTTTTTTAAAGAAATGATATAAAATAGTTATCATTTGTCACATTCAGAAATAAACATCTTTTATAATTTAAAGTTTCAGAACTAAAGTGTTTGATGTATGATTCAGAATTTGATCTGTATGCCTACTGATTATTTGGTGTATTTTATAAAATAATAGTTTAAAAATTGTATTATGTATTTATTTACTTCTGGAATGATTTTTAAATACATAATGAGTACACTAAGAAAAATTTGTGTATTAAAAAAATAAACAGAATTAATATTACTTTTTTTGATCAATAAGTATTTTGATAGCTACAGTTTTTCTAATTAATATTTTTTTTAGTATCTTTCTATTTAATATTTTAAACCCTTATTTTTGAAATTCATTATTCTAATTTTCCTTCTTGACATTTTTTAAGTGACATCAAAATATCCAATTATTTTAAAGGAATCTGAGCTCTGGATGGACTCTTTACCCTCCCCCTTTATACATCATAGGCAATTTACCATTTAATATTTCAACTCCTCTCATCATCAAATGGTTGAAACATTGTTCCACTCATACTGGACCTTTTGTTCATGGGCGAACACAACTAACATTAACTTTCCAAAAGGAAGTGGGTGATCGAATGGTTGCTGATGCAGGGTCTGATGCAAGATGCCGGTTATCAATTATTTGCCAATATTTATGTCATGTGAACTATTTATTCACAATTCCAGGTAATAATCTAATTTTTGTAATTGTTCATTGATAATTATATCGTATGTTTAAATATGCATAAAAAAAGAAATTTAAACAGTTTCCATTAAGCAGAATGTAGAATATTCTGGAGCATAGGTTCCCAACCTTTTTTAAACTGGCGCCCCCTTTTCTAGTGAACATTTCGATACCGTCCCCCTCCCACTTTAGAGAAATAAGAGTATACATAATATACATGGTGTGAAAACAAGGGTTAAATTAAAAAAAATAACCTATTACAATAGGAATATATATTTTAATTTAATTTTTTTCTAAAGCCTCAATTTTTTTACTTGCAAATCTGAAATAGCTATTGCCACAAATATATTTAAATGTGTAATATTATATATTTTAGTCATAGATAGAATGTTATTGGAATTGAAACGCTGCTGAATTTCTTCTTCATTTAAAAGAGTGGAATAAAAGTTTTAGCTTACCTTTTATAAAGACAGGCAGAGATTTTGATGATACAAAGTAATTTATAGTAAAGTATTGCTTTCAAAATAAACATAAATTGACAGTTTCAGCCTTTAAAGAATCACACATTAATTCCTGTTTAACATGTTTAATTATATTTCTTCAATAATATACGTAATAAAATGCAGTGGACGAAACAATTTTCCTGCTGCACTACAGAAATTAAAATGCACTATATCATTCAATTTAGTGTAGGTCTGAATTAATGTAATCTTTAAGTTTTTCACATCCACTTCCCGAACAACCGAAATATGTGAATTTTCGTACATGCGATATAGGAATGGTTTAAATGCATACAATCAATGTGTTTTTTTTAGTCTTTTGTAGACTATATTTGTTAATCTGCCCAAGCCCCTCCGTGCCATCTCAATGCCCCCGAATTTTCTCTGAGTCTTTTACTGCCCCCCTGGAAGCATAAAGCGCACACAAGGGGGCGTTATTGCCCACGTTGAGAACCTGTGTTCTAGAGCTTCACTTCAACTTCAAAATGTTTTTTTTTTACAATTTCAAATCTAGGCGATGAACTTCATTGCCAAAGTTTTATGAGAATACATTTATATTACAATTGATTGGGAATTTATATATCTGTGCTAAAATATTGGATTCCTACTCTAAGTTATATAATTTTATTTTAGTAGCTATAAATTTGTAACTTTGATTTTTTACAGCATTTACAAAGAGAAAAAAGATTTGGAACACGTTTACAACATTCACTTTAACCTTGCTTTTTTCCCTTTTGTTTGCTATTCCTATGCTAATTATAATTTGAATACAATGATTATGTCAATTCAAAATTCTGCTGCTTGTGAAGCTTGTTGCCTCGTACATTTCCTGATTCCAAAAAATATACAACAAACAGCTGATGTTCCCCTTCTTGTTTTGTCTATGGCAGCAGTTATTAAAATTTTTTATATAAAAATTTCATGTGACCCCATAAGCATTGCACAAATTTTACACATGCTTGGGTATTTCTGTAAGTTTTTACTTTGAATTATTAGTATATAGAAATTTTAATTAAAGTAACGAAATAAAAAATATTATGTAATTACATGGTAAATTATTCATAAACTATAATCTGTTTTTTAATTATAATTTTGAATTCACTTCAGACATTAATAACTTTTTATTAACAACAACATGTGTTTGATTATTTTTAATTACAGTAGAATGTCGTTTATCCAAATGTTTATTATCCGGAGTGTCAAATATCTGGACCAAAGTGCAGATACGTTTTCGAACAGTGCAATGTTCAATAGTTGTTTTGGGTAAGCCAAAAGTGACGGGAAAACCCGAGGTGAGGGATATTTGGGGAATTTCAGTTATGTGTGGTTTGGTAAACATCTGCACGGAATATTAGGGTCAATTTATTTCCAAGTGTGTGTGTGTGGGGGGGGTATACATGCCCTTTTGTTGATGTAGAAACCTGGATGGCATGCGATGGAGAAGACTGTGGATTTCAAATGCTAAATGATGACGAGATTGTGACTTCCATGTGAGAAGAATCCAACCCTGTCGAAGATGAGGACAACAACAACGAAAGTAACAAGGGTCCATCAAATGCTAACGCGTTTTCTGCATTAGAGACAGCTATGGAGTGGTACGAACAACAATCAAAGTGCTGTCCTACCCAACTACTGCTGCTCAAGAGAATCAGAGACCATGCAGCGAAAAAACGAAGGTGTACAATGGTACAGTGAAAAATAAGTGATTATTTTCCACAATCAAGGTAAAATTGCAACATTTTGCTTTTTCTTTAAGCGCATTTCCCGCATGTGATGGTTTTCAATATTTGTAGCGTCCGGTTTCATATACCGCGCGCATGGATCGCATTCAGTTATCCAAACGGTGTTCGGTCCCAATTGATTCGGATAATTGACGTTCTACTGTATGTTGCTTAGAGGAAAGGGGAATTTTAGATGCTAATGAAAGTGTTCTGGGTGTCTTCGATTGAAGTGAGCGGAGAGGTTATTCAATGATGATAGATTACTTAAGTTGGAGTGTGCTGGTACTCAATCACACCTGATATGATGGTTTTCTCCAATGAGCCAATTCTAAATAGACAATTAAATAATATCTTGCACAATTAAAATCCGAAGGTAAACAAACGTATGTATCTATCTATCTATGTGCGTCTATCTTCTCACGAACCGTATGACGCAGAAAGTCGCGGAAAGTACCAAAAGATCGGGAATTTTCCGGGGAAGCCGTATTGCCCATTTATATTCCGATATTGTAATTAGTTGAAAATATATTAATTAAAAACCTTAAAACGCCTAATTGTTTTACTCCTGCTGGTTGTTTACTTGGCGGAACTTCCATTCCGTTTCGCCCGAGCTTTAATCTTACGTTTTCCACCATATTAAAGATTGTCATCCAATTTTCGGTGTTGAAATCAGACAAAAAATAATTACAGAATCGGAAAGATCATTTATTTCGCCACGATACGGTATAATTTTTTTTGTAAAATAACGATATTTTCTATTTTTTTCGAATTTTTTAAAATAGTGTTAAAACTGCTGCGTTTTTATGAAAATTATTTCTAAATCGTTGGGTATGAATTACTTTTCATGTTATTAAATCGATATTCTACACTAATTAACTTCAAGCCTTTCTCTTATAGATCCATTCATTTAAAAAATAAAATTCCCAAAACTTTTTTTTAAAGAATTTTTAAAAAGTAGTCCCAATTTTTACTTCACATTGAATAACTTCGTCATTTATGAAGGTAATCTCACAAACCTTTTTTTCTGTGTGTAAAGTAATATTAAACAAAACATATACGAAGATTGAAAAAATTGCTTCAAAATTACGGATTTTAAAAAACATTTTGTGATTTTCGTAAACTGCTGTTTTTCTGAGAAATAACTTAAACAGTAGTAATTTGTACATTTTTTATTTCAAAGTACGTTATTTTTGCAAATAGTTTGTGATTTTTGAGAGCATTAACGTAAAAATTAAGCCTTAAAAATGAAGGTAATGATTTTTAAAATAATTTAAAATACGCAATTTTACATTTAGCCAAACATTGGCGTCGAAAATTAGCTTTGCGCCAAAGACTTTTGACCTGCTTCGCCGTCGACCGCATCTAACTCAAGGGTTACACTAAAAAATTCTGCCTTAAACAGGGGGAAATCAATAACTTTGGCGAGTAAAAAAAAAAAAAAAAAAAAAAAAAAAAAAAAAAAAAAAAAAAAAAAAATGCGAGTGAAAAAGTTATTTTTTTGTCAATTTTTCTTTATATAATTTTCAAAATTAAATAACTATATATGTCAGATTAAGATGATAAAATGCATTTCTGAGATTCATTTAAAATATTTATCAGTATCGAAATTTTTGTTCTCTTTCATAAAACTTATAGTTTACTTTAAAATAATGCCTAATGTATATTTCTTTTTTTGACATATAATTCCGTAAAAAAAAAGGAAAAATTTGCCCATTTCGAAATTTTTTTCCCGGAAATAGTCAGTTAAATAGGCATAAATGCCTTAGAAAAAAAAAAGCTATGTTCATATTATATATTCTTTATTATTAATTGCTTTATATTAAAATATCAAAAATCAATAAATTTTTGCAATACATTTAAATGTAATCGTGAATCGAAATTTTTCAATCGTTATGTGTGAATATCCCCTCTTCAATAAAAAAATTACTCTCAATTTTTACCTTCCATTTATACTTAACGCCTATTTTCATTTTCTGCTATGGGTTTTTGTAGCGCATTTGGTAGCACGCTGGAATCATAGCGGATCGACGGAGTGATATCGTGTCGCTCCGAGTTCGAATCCAGAATCTCGATTTTTTCATTTCTGCTTATTTTTCCCACGTAAATTAATTTTACTGATAAATACTTATTTTAACATGATCCTCTGTTATTTTAATGTACTTTTCATATTTTTTTTGCCTTCAAAAAGGGTTTTTTCTGATTTTTAATCATTCAAAGTAGTTTCTATCTTTTTCAACAATTCCTAACAAGAAGCTTTCATATTTCTGTTTATTTTTCCCACGTAAATTTTCAGTGCTGCTATTATTTAAGCAAACAGAGTGTCACGATCAATTGCTAAATGAACATTTTTAATCAATTTTAATGTAAAAATATTAACAAGTTATAGTTTTGTATGTTATAAATATCGATGAATTTAAAAGAAAATGATTTTTAAAGAGTTCATTGATATTTAGAATCAGTGATTAAAAAAATAAAATGCCGAAAGCTATCTTTTTTTTTTAAGAATTTAAAAAAAAAACTTTTTATTTTAGGAAACAAAGATATTTTGCATATTTTATGATTTTTTCTAAAATGAATCAACATTGTTACTTTTAAATAAAAATGATTTTTAAAACTTTTAGAATCAGTGATTTTAAAAAAAAGCCAAAAACTTTTTTGAACAAATTTTAATAAAACACTCAAAATACTTAAATCAATCAATTAATAATTTCTTCTTTTATAAAGGTAATTGCATGAAACTTTTTCCCCCCAAGTCGAATATTTCAAAAAATCCTCACAATTTTACTCCAAGAATTAAAATAGTAGTGAAATTTTGTAATTTGAAAAATTTATACTTTGTGTTTTTTTCAGCATACAACTATTTTTAAAAAGGCTACATTTTCGTTTCCGGAAAATAAAAAATTGCAACGAAAGAATTGGAAAGTGAGTGGGTGATTTTAAAATTCGCCCTGTTTGCCTATTCGAGGGTTTTTGGTAACAGACCTCGAAATTTTCAACCATGCTCAAGTGACGAGGACGACACCTGAGCTTTCACCCATCTTAAATAATTACCACACCACACCAACGCAAGTACAAATTTCGAAAAAGGGAGTTTTTATGACATAGTTAAAGAAATCACTCACATCGTGCGCATACACACACACAATTGCTATCGGCCTGAGGGAAACACGAAATTTCCATGGGGATGAAGTTATTCACTCGGTAAAAGCCCGTGCAACGCCAGGCTAAGCGGAGAGGAAAGAAACAAAGATATAAGTAATTTTGAAAAATAATATAGGAAGTGCTGAATTTGTGAAGATTGAGTGAATATTAACGTCCCAGTGTTCAGCTACACGAGGCCTTTTGGGGACGGTCCGCGTAATTTTGAACCATGGCCAAGTGACGCGGACGACACCTGAGCTGGCACCCCCTCTCCTAACTACCACACCACACCAACGGGAGGACGTTTGTGCTCTCGACAGATTTTACGTGCATCTTTCCCCTACACTGCGGGTCTTCAGTGGTACTAGGATCGAGAATTTTTGAAGAGAAGGGAAAATGTTAAGCAACAAAGCTATGACACGCACTCACATCGTACGCGTCAAACCCACACCAAAGTGTTGGCGTTAGAATAAAAGGAGGAAATTAACATGGGGATTAAGTTATACCCGCGGTAACAGGCCATGAAAGCTAGTATATTATTATTAATGGTGAACAAGCTTCTTTTTTAAGCAAAAAGATATATTAAAAATCCTTAAACTTTTGGTGACCTCGGCTGCAAGTCATGCAATCCCTAGTTTAAGAAACACTGGTCTATGGGAAAATTATCAATCAACAAAATGTATCATGATTTTTGTAATAATAGGACAGATATTCATGATGAACACAGCCTGTTTGTGATTTCTGATGCTATTTTTGAAAGATAAATAATTCATACTGTATAAACTTCCACAAAGATGAGGAAATCAAAAGTAAAATGTGGTTTCAACATCTGTGATTGTGGGATACAAAAACTTATTGAAATTCTTAGACAGTGGCAGTTAATGAAAAAAAAAGTGTTTACTAGTATATAATTTTTGACATTTTTATCAATTGAAAATGTTTTGATTAAATGTGAGGCATTGTTTTTATTTTTTGAAAACTTTCATATTTCCATTTTATAAATTATGTAGAAAAATTCTTAAATATTTGTTTCAGGCAAGAGGCTTGTTTTGACTACTGTTGTCCTTGTGTTTATGGATCTACTAACTATTCAATACAGAATGAGCAAAATATTTTTTTATGTATATTTTATCATGTAAAAAGATTTGAAGTTGCCTATACCTTTTCAATAAAATGTTTTATAATTGAGGGTTTTATTGATTATGTATTTCATCCTTAGATCTGTAATAATTAGTCATGTTTGCAGTCAAATTAATCTGAAGTATTTTTTTAAATATTTATAAAAGGTTTCTGTATAAAAAAAAATTAATATTTCTTATTATTTGAATTAAATAATTTCATATTCATTGGTAACTATTTATAATTTAAATTTGTTAAATATTTTGTATTAAAATTCAATATGTAAATAACTTTGCAATTGTTAAAATTTTAGTTTATTTTATGTGTGTATAAATAATTGTAACACTTTTTTATTTATGAAAAAGAGATTAGGGTAATTTCTTGTGTGAGGAATGAAAAAACCAAAATATCATATTGTAAATAATTTTCATGTTTATTTTTCATAGGAAGAGCATTTTTTCCTAAACCTGAAGTTGATGTAGCCGTGGTGAAATTTACTCCTAGGATTCGACCTCTTATCAATCAACCTTTCCCAATCGTGCAGAAAATTATAACTACTATTTTCCAACATCGCCAAAAGTTTTGTCGTTTTGGCATCAAGTAAGTTAATCTTAGTACATATCAGGAATATTAGAAAATGTAAATATAATGCATATACATTCTGGCATAAAATGTAAAATTTTAATGCAGAAAATAAGATCAAAATTTACATGTAGTATATAAAAACCAAGAAAAGATCAGCATAAAATGTATTTGAATACTTGTTTATTCAAAAGAAATGGCATACTTTATGAATTTAAAATTTTTTATCATCTTTCAGAAACTCCATCGAAACTTTTCCTCATAAAACTTAATTATTCCATCATATAAATAGACTACACCAGATCAAAGTTGCCAAAGTTTTCACATTTTTTTTTGCTCACTTTACAGCAAATGAATGCATATTGTTTCACTTAAACCAATCTGGCAATTTTCTAGAACCCGCTACATTCTCTTTTAGGATAGACTATTTCATTCTTTTATGCTAAGTACATATATTCTTTGCCATATTGATTGTGATTTCATTTTTCTTCCACTCACATATGGAACCTTCATATACACAAAACATCTATTTGAAACTAGAGCTGTGTTAATTTTATTTGGTAAAAACTAATATTTATTCCTTTAAGAAACACTAGATCAACTGTTTTATGAAAGCCCTTTGATGTTCATTCCAAATATCTTCGGGAAAATAAAACATCTTCAAATCCATTCAAGTTAAAAGTATATTCTTACTCTTAAGTTAATCCCCACCCTTTCTTTATAATTTAGAATAATCTGCTTTGAATTCAATTCACCGTATTTGCAGAACTGTTTACTATGCATTCCTCTCACATATTGTTCCTTTTACTGCTTGTGAGTTCAGCATACCATAATTCAAAAGGGGAGGGAAGTCCTTTGAATGAAGGACTTTAAATATGCATGTTATGCTCAAATCTTTTGAAGTTTCTTCATAAAAAAAAAAAGGATATGCATTATATTGTGAATATATGTAAAAATTAATTTGAAATTATAGGTACACATTGTATGCCAGAATTTAAGGTATATTTGGCAAGAATCGTATATTTTTCTTTTGTTTGTTTGATATACTCTTGTATATTTATGGAAATATTTGTCCTACTGTCCTAAAAAAAGGATGATCTATTTAATCTTTATTATAAATCGCATTTAAAAGTCATTGTAGTCATATGAATAGTAAATGGAAAAGTTTATTTTTCACTATTGGAATTATTATAATGTAGATTTTTTTTCAATTTTCATTTGTCATTCTAACAGTTGCACTACTTGTCATGAAATTATTGAAAATAAGTTAATTTCAAAAACAAGGATTCTAAAACTGCAATACATCAACATACACAGCAAGAGATGTCTAGATGATTTTGATTAGTAATATGTCTAGTAAGAAAATGATTAAAGAGATTTCTCACATAAAATTTAAATGTTTCCATGTACATCATATTACTTATTCTCTGTTACTTGAAATAGCTTCCGAATGATGGTTTAATATTGGATTCTATCTCTACAGAAATGCTTCTTGTTAATATTCATAATAATTGTCCTTTTTTGCATTTCCTTTATAAGGAGACAGATTTTTACTAACATTAGCACTATATAGTTGTAAAATAATATTGTTCCTGCAATAAAATATATTGTCATTAATCCAACTCAATGATTTTTCCCAATTGATTTAAAGTAGAAAATTCCACGTTTAATCTTAATTGGAAATTTTGAACTTTATTTTCTGACTAATTAAAATTTTTAAATGGGTGAATCAGTACACAGTAAAGTTACTAGTATTTCTGTTACCTTTGGCTAGAAGTCTCAAATATAAAAGAGTACTTTAAGTTATTTTCTGTTTGCAAAATTATATTTTTTTCCTGTGCTTAAGATTTAGTATATATAACTTTTAAGTGCAGTTTTATTGTACTCATTTTACAAGAGGAGGGCACGACTAAGGAAATTTATTTTGGGACGAGGCTTGATATAATAGTTCTCCATTAGGGTGTTCAACCCTCAATCTATTAGCACCGAATGGCCAGTCAATTCGGAGAAAATAACCTTCGAAATTCATACTTAGCTTTTATACAATAGTTTAAAACATCTCCAGCGATCGAGTGGCACAGTTATCAAAGCACCTGCTTTCTACGCGGACGGATAGGGTTCGAATCGCATGACAAACTTTTGTTTTCTAATTCATTTAATTATATAAATATATTTTTATATTAATAAATAATATTTATAATAAAATATATTTAATTTGGGAAAAAAAGTTGACTGCGCAACTCGAACCCTATCCACAAATTAAATTTTTTTAAAAAGGACTTATTTTATAACTATATAAAATATTATAACTATTTTTATTTAATATAAAAATATACAATATTTAATAAATAAATGAATTAGAAAACAGTTTATCGCCGGATTCGAACCCTATCCATTTGCGTAGAAAGCAATTGCTTTGATAACTGTGCCATTCGGTCGCAGGAGATATTTAAAACTTAAGCTAAGCATGCATGAATTTTGAAGGCTATTTTCTCCGAATTGACTCTCCATTCGGTGCTAATGCATTGGGGGTTGAACACTAATGGACTACTATTATACCAAGTCTTGGCCCAAAATGAATTTCCTTAGTAGTGCCCTCCCCTTGTTAGTGTAACAAAAGGGTATGAGCCCATATGGTTTTATAATAATCATTTTCATATAACTAAACAGTTTCAATCACAGGAACCAAGTAAAGACACTATGTGCTGCATACAATTTTCAATGGACCAGATATTGAAATGCGAGGTACCACTCAAAATGCTTACTGTTCAGATATGATATTCCTGCAATAGGGAACAATATTTTTTTTTATTAAAGGATAATTTTTTAAATGGGTGACATCTAGAGAAAAATTTAAAAATAATTTGTTTTGAAATAACTTTTTATATAAATTTTTTTCTCTCATGCCTAAATGTACTTAAATTCATTTTAGGAACCTTTTCCCTGAAAACAGACCTGAGCTGGTAGAGGAATTAATCAATAAAGCAAAAATCAACCCCGAAACAAAGGCATTTCAATTGGAAATGGAAGAATTTAATGCATTATGTAATGTTTATAATGATATATGCCAAAATAACAAGAATATTTTGGAATACGATTTTAGAATTAAAAAAGCTTATAAAAATGTAGATAGCTCCCTAGAAAATGAGAATGTAAATAAAGATATTTAAAATGTATTTCATTGTCATATATAGAAAGGGATATTTTGAAGCAAGTGAAATAAGTTTAATCCAGATTAGTCTTAAAAACACTATTAATGTTGCATTAGATCGTGCAGATTATCACTAATACTTAAATATCCTGTTTGTAGTAATTTAACATTGATACGAGAAAAATGAAATTTTATTATAATATATATAATAAAATTCATACTTATGGTAGAGCTTTTTTTTTAAAAAAAGTGTATTTACAGTATCACAAGAAATAGTAAAATATTCTTTTCATTGTTTCATGTCGATAGGAAAATTGAATGGCATGTTGTGTTTTAAATAACATTTTGATTGAATAAAACTGTTAAGCAAATAACAATGCACTAACATACAAGGAAAGTGTCTATGGCAGCCTAGTAGTCATGAACCTGTGATTGAGTCACACACAGTTTGTTATTGGAGTGAATAATTTAATTAAGAAAAGTATACTTACCTGCTTTTAAGGACTTTCTATTTTTCTTGGATAATTTGAGAAAAAACCCAATCAAACTGAACTTAAAATATTTCAAATGTGTGAGACTTTGTCCCTCATTAACTTTTGCTAACTTTACAGGAATGATATTCTCAAGAAAAACTGTCATTTTGTTTTAAGTTATTGTAGTTTTATTGTCTTTTTGACGAGGGCTCTATGTATTTTGAGGTTTCATATCTTTAGTTAGCATTTTCAAAATCTTCCTTTCAACTCAAACGTTTTATGTTCATCACTTTTCTCAGATTTACTTTCGCTTTCATGATTAGATAACACGACTGGGATTTTTAAATTAGCCATTTCTCAATTAAAAAATGACCATGTCATACAAATTAATAAAGAAAACTCAATTTTCATAAAAATGTCATTTATTGTTAATCAACTTCTTTTTAGACATTTTAAAATAAGAAATTCAACATTTAAATTCAGACATACACACATTTTAAAAAAAAAGTGCTTTATTTACAGAAGCAGAATATCTTGAGATTATGGTCCGTAATATGTCTTTAAAAAATGAATAGGAACTGAACCTATATATTTGCTAATGCAGCATAAAATTCATTCTTGAACCTAGAATAGGGGGAAAAATATTTCAATAAAATTTTCTATTCTTGGCAGCTATTGATTAAAAATTTGAAACAACACTTTAATAAAGGAGCAGAAATATTTATAGACAAATTTAAACATTAAATTCTTTTTTTTCTACCATTTTATTTGGAAATGACAAACCATGTTTTCTACAAAATTCCACTGTTTTTTCCTGCCATGTCATTTTAATTATTTTGCCTGTAATGCTTGTTTTTATTGCAAGAATTTCTAGCCACTTAGATATTACAATTACTTATATGCTTTGTTCAAAAATATCCAAATGCTCAACAAACATTTCATGAAAAATAATCTAAAAATTTATGTATAGCTATGAATTTAATACAACAGTTTTACAGTCAAGGGATAGTCTTCTATGCTACAAATCAAATGGTCACAGGTTTGATGTTCAAAAGGAAAGGATTTGACTGTTTTACCTCTTATGAAATATTTTTAATCATTTTAGAAGTTAACTGAGGAGTAATAAAAAATGAATAACTTGTGAGTTTCTATAGCATTTACATTTTAGTTTAAAATAAAAATATATCAATCTGAATAGCTTTCTTCAAATTCTAAATATGCATAAAATATTAATAAATTTTCCTTGCGATTTATCTATTTAATCAATCATTTTGTTTTGATAAATAAATTGAATATCACGTTTTTAAAATAAATGTTGTAACAGAAGAGAATTAACAGGATAAATTTCTTTCTACTGCAAAGTAATAATGCAAGACTTATGATAAATGTTAGATTTCCTTTTAAAAAAAATTTACAATAGCAACTACTTTTTAGACTTTCCCCCATTACATTAAAAGAGCACAATCCAAAGTTGGAACATAGTTTTTTTTTTCAAATAAAAAATAATCACATACTGCATTAATCTTTGAAGCTATAACAAATATTTAGCCCCACATCTGTTAATAATTTATGAATATTCAAACACTAACATGCAAAATAAAAAATCGATGAAACATTGTACATATTCCATGTTTAACAGGACAAATGTAATATTCTTTGCAGTCTAGAAAAATACACTATGAATGGTCTGAAAATTGATGCAAGATTTGGATTCTGTTTATGCTAAAAACTGCTTTAATAATGATAGAAGTGAGGGAAAAATTATTAAGATCTGTGTCTTAACTGCACCAGAGACTTGGCCAATGACTTTATGTGACAAGGAAGCTTTGGGAAACTGAGAGAAAGATCTTATGCTGTATTCTTAGTGGGATCCAAGTGAAGATCTAACTTAGAACTCTACAAAAATTACAAACAAACGATCTGATATTGTCAAATTACAGAGACTTAAATGTTCTAGTCATCTGGCTAGAATGAATGAAGATAGCTGCTGCAAGAAAATCTTTCTGGCAAAGCCCATGGGAAATAGACTTGGGAGCAGACCCGTTAAGATGGATTGACTGTGTCGAAAAAGACTTAAAAAAATATTTAAGGTCAAACACTGGAAAACAGTTGCCAAAAGTAGAAATGCCTGGAGAAAACTTTTGGAGAAGGCCAGGGCTGTCGGGCTATTGAAGAAACCAATTTTCTTCAGTTTTTTAAGTATTATTTTGAATTTTAATTGAACAAATTTTTTTTTACACCATAGCATTTTTACTAATACGAAATAAAATAAAGACTTAATGAATAGAGGGGAAGAGAAAAAAAAAATTAACGTACCATTTTATTCTGATTTGTAGTCAAACTGTTAGAATCTTCAGAAGTATTATCATGCATTGCTAACCCCGGAATAAAATTTGGGCCCAACATCTGAAAAAGATGTGTAGTTTAGAGTACCATGAATATTTATTTAAAAAAGTATATAATGAATTGTTGACAATTAAATTTGCTCTAAATTTAAGTGAACATAAAAAAAAAAGATACAGGAAGGTTTTTAAAATGCAATACCCAAAATGCTGACTGCATAAAATTAGTGACAATTATTCAATTTGCTTTTTCATTAGTTGTCAAATAACTTCTCTAATAAACAGAAAATCTTAGAGATTCTTTAAAATGATTTATATAATATAAATAATGTACTACTTTTATAACATAACATTAATTGCATTTCAGTCATGCAGTGGCCTTCAAACTGTGTTCCACGATTTATACCTAGGGATTATACAAGTAACAAGAAAATTAAACCCATAATATGAAATGGGACTGCAGATAATTTCAATAGATCTAGATTTTGACAATTTATGTTAAAAAAAAATGCAAGCATATATCCAAGTTACTGATTATAATGCATGGTAGCAACACTTGAATCACAAATTAATATTAAAAATTTTTAATGCAATTTTTATATAATAAATACAATTTTTTTAAAACTTTCTATAAAATACCTATAACATGCTGATCTACTTTAAATATATATTCTTTTAAGTGTTGCATGGTGTTCCCCCAAAACACCTTACAGTTCTAAGGGTTCTGCAAGTTGAAAAAGTTTGAAGACCACTGCTGTAAAGCAACGTTTTAGAATTACTATTGCACCATAAGAACATATCAATTTTATGCAAAGGGCAATGCAATGTAGATAGTAAATTATGCATTAAATGTTAATTTTTCTTCATTACATGCATGCAATATACATATTAATTACATGTATATATTATACAAATATTTCATAAAAAAAGGTAATTCAATAAAACATATCTTACTTCTGATGCAGCGTCAATAAATAACTGATTGACTTCCATATGTTTTAAACTATTGCTAATCTAAAGAAATTGAAAAATTTCAATATTAAATTCATTAATATATAACATGTTAGTGCAACATTCTTAAAATATTCTATCTTGTATAGAATATAGATCCTTAAATCAATAAACTACACAATGCACATTCAGAAAAAATAAAGCTATGAATAATGAAAAGGCAGAATTATATATGCGATCTGCTTTTTGAGCAAGAAGTCAAATGAACTTGTTTCTATTTATATATAATCCAAAACTTGCAATTATTTTTTAAAAAGTCACAGACTTTCTACTAGTTTTTTGTTATGATGAAGTACAATGAAAATACATATATCTCAAAATTGTGTATATTTGCATTACTATTGTTATGGAAACTTCAGACTGTTTATCTGCTGATAAAGTATTGCAGCCAAAAAAAATTGCTTGCAGGCAAAGAGGGTGGTTATTATATTCTTGATGACAAGAATTGATGTTTCTGGAAAAATACAGAAAGGTCTAAGATGATTATTTCACAAGAACCTCTTGGGGTGTTTTTATGGACCATGCAACAGAACAATCTAAGCTCGACAGCAAACTGCATGGTTCATTGACTTAATACAATTTTGTCACCATCAGTAGATTTGTATTGCTGTGTGAACTTTGAATTTGTGATAGTATGAATCATTTTCTGTTAATTAAATCTGTTGTAATTACTGCAGTTACAGAATTATGTGGTTTACTTCAATAGGCTGCTAATTTATGTGGACCTTTCCTACATTTGAAAAACAATCCACCAGACAACTGACTTCTTGCCATCTTTCTGGTAGGAGATAAATCCTATGTCGGTTAAAGTCCCAAAGTATGGATGGCAGTTTACATTTAAGAATTCGACAGGAAGAGTTGAACAAAACACTAAACGAACGATAGTAAATAAGAATTAAATCAAGAAAATCTTAACAAGACCTTATTGTCAGCTTTATTGGCGATGGGTCTTTTTGTGACCAAAACGAACTGCAGGCAGTAGCAAGGGCATTAGATTTGGTAAATGCCAAGACATCCCATTGAATTATTTCTTACATATCCCCACTACAGACAAAATCTTCTAGGGATAGTTTCAATTTTGATGCAAAAGAGGGTAGCCCAGATGACTAACACTTTGATGCTTGTGTTGTGGTAAATATAATGCACTTCTCATCAACTAATGTAACCCATTTAAAAAATGCCCCTTTTTGTATTAGAAAGCAAGAAAACATGAATTACAATTCACTGGCCCCACTGATGTGCATGAATCTTTCATTAATGCTGCTTTAAAAAAACAAGGGCTGTTGGATATTTGTTTTACGAAAAACCGTAGAGAAATGATGGAGATTGAACTTATATATAGCACCCTACTCTCCAAACTTCCACATCATATCAATAGTGGTGACTTTGAACCTTGACTTGACATATCTTCTATGAATAGATGAAAAAGAATTATTTAGAACAGTGAGTTTTCATAGAAAAATACCTTTGCATTTTTTATAAAACATTGCAAAGGTTTCAAAACTATTACATTAAAAGATAAAAAGTCCACTAGTTTATAAAATTTTCTTAATAAGTCTAATATAATTAAAACTGAAATTAATTAGGAAAGATGTCAATATTTTTGCCAAAATCAAATACAATTAAAAAAAAAGGAATTTATTTTTTCATTGTTTTTACGTTAAAAAAATGCAACTATCGACTAAGAGAAGAATTTATTTAAAGAATTTAAATAGTACTGGAATAAAAAGTAAGAAAAAGCTCAGAAATCCTTTTAATTTCTACACTTTATATTCTTCCTCTGTATTGAAGGCTTTTCAAATAAGCTGCATTTTGTGTAATTAGAAGTGCAGATGTGTTGTTCATTAAAAAGGGAATTAAAAACAATTGCATTTTAAGTTTTTTAAATTGTCACATCTTTAAGATAAAGTTAATTCGAGGGTGGATGAAAAAAATAGAGTTTAGTGCAAAATGATTTTAAAAAATAGATTTTAAATCTAGTTAGCATGACTAATAAAAAACAAGAATAAATTTTTTTTGTGTCTGAAATAATCTAACAAGTTCTTTTTCTAAAATAATTATACCTTTTCCTTCATTCTTTCATCTCGCTCTACAGCCAGATGATTTGGTCCCCCAGAATCTATCAACATTCTACAAATAAAGTTAAAAGAGGAAAATATGTACTCATAAGAAAAGCAATCAAAATTCAAAATTAAAAAATCAATTAAACTCCCCAATTATATGCAAAAAAATACTTTAATAAGAACTGAAACAGAAATTGCACTCTAATAAATTTCATCTATTTTTTTAAAAGTCCTATTTTATGTAACATTACAGAACTCTTCATGCAATGGAACAGAAATTTTCCTACAAAAAAGGTTTTCTATACAGTCATTAGAAATAAATTAAAACTTCCGGTATAGCAATTTTGTACATGAATAAAACATGCATAGACACTAATCATATTTGTACATGTGCAATCCCATTAATATACAAAATACAGATTAATTGAAAATTATTACAAAACTACATAAAAATATTACAACTAATTAATCATCATAAGCCAATTCTATATACAAGCCACTTTCTAAAAGTAAAAATACATCACTGAAAAAAGGAAAACAGATGAGAGCATGTCATGTCCTGTTTGAATAGCATATTTTTATAATGACTGCCAATTCAGAATTCCTCCAAATGTGAAATGTGATTAATCAGTTTTCTTCAAAAAGTGAGCATTCTGAAGCAGTAAATATAATGAAATGGTGTTACGCTTTCTCTAAAGGTACAACTGATCAATGACTGATAATCATAATTAAAACAGAATTAGTAGGCAACCTGATGCATTTTTTCAACAAACAGATGCAGGAATTCAAGCAAATAAGTGGCTTGCATTGAAAAAGTTAACAAAATACTGGAAATATCAATACTGACTTTTATGAAGTTGTGACTGATTTCAGGGTATTAGAAATCATGTGCAAGGTGGGTACCAAAAATGTTAACAGATCAAAAGAAAGAAAAAGCTCTGGATTCTAAATCACATTGTTACTAGTGATGAAACTTGGGTTATCACCCCCTACTTGAAGCCAAACAACATATACCATACAATAGTTCTAATTCCTTAAAAGCCAAGATTTTTAAAGGCTTTTCTGTGGTAGACAAGGCATTTTTCTGACATTTCATGCCTACCAGCACCATTGCCAATGCAAATTGTAGGCCTGACATTTCTTATATGAATAATTATAAACAAATAAGGAGCATATACACAAGTAAAGCCAGATTATTCCATGACAATGCTTGTTTTTCACACAATGCTTGGAACAAAAGCAAAACTGAAAAGTTTTAGACTATCAGCCAGGACCTTGCACCTAGTGACATCAAAACTGATATTGAAATGAGGTTTTGACAACAGGTGACTGAAGGATACAAAAGCTTGAACAATAGAGGCAACCATGTTGGAAAAGAAGGAATGTACCAGTATGCAATTTTTAATGGACATTTTTACCAATTTTTTATTGGATATACAGCATTGTATCATTTTTCAAAAATGCCTCATACATTCCCTCATAATTGTTTTTACATTGAAGGAAAAAAAATGGAAGGATCTCAGTGAATTACATTGTATTACTAAATACTATAATTCAGAAAAGCCAAAGAGAGAACTATAAATTCTTAAATACTAATTCCTCACAATGTTTTAAATAATGGTTGACTAAAGTATTTATTCGAATCTAAACCACACCTTTTCCCCAATGTTAATGCTACTTTAAGTCAGGTGCGGCTTAGTATCAAAGGTGGAAGAATTCATTTTTGGATGGGGAGACTGAAGATTCATGTATGTAATACTAGTAAAATAAATTATTTATTCACATATTAGTTTTCATTTTAATTTTTCTAAAATTCCTTAAATATTGGATATTGATAAACCATTTATTTTTTCACAAAAGTATGTTGAGAATTTGGAATGCAGCTTAGAATGGATGGCAATCTTGAATTTGAGTAAATATGGTAATTTTAGAAACCCGAGTAGTAAAGTAGAGTGAATTTTCTATTTGCTCTTAAAATAATTTATTACAATGATTTGTAGAAATAGGTTGCAAAAACTTTCACATAAACAGTTTTTAATGCCCAAAATTACAATACATACTTCTGAACTCCAAAATAAAAGAAACATACTAATTATTTTCGATTAAATTCATATTCAATAACAGCATCATAATTGTAGATAATATTTTGAGCATTTTAATTCTATGGTTAATTATTATGACAAATCACTAAAAGTGTTTTCTTACTTTAACCACTTTCATTATATTTAATTATATTAATAAACAATTTTTGCAGTAGAATTCCACAAGAAAGATGCAGAAATTATTCAAAATCTATTGTTTTGAGGAAAAAAAAAACTATTCAAAATAGAGCACACTTCAGCATATTTCCTAAGAAAAAATACTCTTTTTTAAAAAAATGTTTCCTTTATTTTAGCAGCAACTGAAATACTTGCATTTAACTAATATTCTTCGGATTTCATCATTTTATATTTTATTGAAAAATATTTAATATTTGCATATAATGTACAGAGGAGCTTGTAGCTATTTAATACTTCCTTCATTAAATAAATATCAACCAAAACATAAATAAAAGAGGGTAATTTTCCATTATCCAAGTGAAATTTTTTGTCATAGCTGAATACAAAGAACAAATCACTTACTGTCACATATAGCAATCCTTTCCTACTTGCTTGTTTACCAGAATACAAATTACATTTAAACATGATGAAAATTAGGGACTAGATACAAAAGCAAATTTTTCCAAAAACCTTTTGCCTACCAATGTTACTCGCAAGAAAAGTCACAAAATGAAGCTATATCATGGAAATAGCGTTTAATATTAATATACTACTTCCCTGTCACAGAAAAAGGAGCACATGCAAGGGAACATGGTTTGAAACAAAGAACTAAGTTTATGAAACAGTGAAAGAAGCAATTAGAAATGAACTACAATGCAGTGGATTGGGACAATTATTTACGCAAAATGTATGTGTCTTATTAAATGAAGGTATTCTAAACTGTTTATATTCTTGATCAATTGCACCATCGCTAAAATAAACAGAAACGACAAATGCTAAATTGGCACATAACTAACGGAAAAATGTAAGAAACAGATATTGACACCAAACCAAAATACAATGAAATACCTGTAATGCAAAAATGCTTAAGACGAAACATCGGTTAACACGAAATAATACAACAATCATAACTATTGTCATGCAACACGAAACGGAAACAGCCTAACATGAAAAATTTTCCTTCTGGAGAGAATATCGAAACAGCCGACAGCTAATGAAATGTTTGTGAGAAAGTTTCTATATTACTGAACTGTCCTATATATATATACCGTATCATCAGAAGAATTTGTTGCAGTAGATGATAATGTATGTACAGCTCCAATTATGGTAGACAATGACATTTTGGAATTTGTTCAAAGCTCAGAAGATATCATTGATGCAAATTCCGACAGCATAAATGAAATGAACAATGCAGCTATTTCCATGTTATCCAAAATGAGGATCATTATAGAAAATATGCACTGTTATTTAGATGCACACTTCAATGGCGAAGTGAATGACAAAATGGAACACAATGAACAATTTAATGCTAAAAAAGAACATGCAAAGAAAAATAACAATTTTTTTAAAAACTCAATAAATGCTTTGTTTTTCAAAAATACTTGAAAGTTTTGTATTAAATTTCATTAAATCAATGCATAAATACATATCAATGTAAATAAAATGTACTCAAATAAACTTAATTTTGTTGTATATATTTTTTGCAATATAGGGACTGAAAAAATATTTCAGTCACTATATTGTTTTGTGCTACACAATTTTTACTGTATACGGAAGGAGGCAAGGAAAAGATTAAATCCAGTTTTCAAAGGACTAAATTTAAAAGAAACAGAAAATTTTCCTTTAACACATATATGATATCAAAATAAAATTAGGCAATCACCCACATTTTCTTACCTTGTGTGAATCAAGCAAGAAGATACCATCAAAGTTCCAGATAGACAATCATAACATTTATTATTAAATACTTCACTAGAGCTTTCACTTGTGGCACTTTCGGCTGAGCAGACTAGATTGGGACTTTGCGTGTTGTTTTCCTGAGTTTCTGACTGCCTGATTGAGTTAATTCTTGACCTAAAAGCACAACAGGCTTCTAATTTTTCACATAATACAGTCATAGAATATTCTGGTAAAGCAATTTTGTATAAACCAGCATAGCACAATCCTAGTCGTAGCCAAAATTCAGGACATAATTTGTTAGCTTCAAGGCAATGATGCAGAGCTTCAAGTTCCTCTATAAATAATAAAAATATTTTCATGAAACAATATCAATTACATATTTTAAAGAGAATACCATGTTTAGGTGGTATTCTTTGATTACAAAATTAAACCTGTCACTTTTTGGGTTTAAAAAATAATCACAACTTAAATTACTAGTTTTACGTTATTTGAAACATGTTCACAAGTTGCTCACTTTCTTTAAAAACTGTAATTTTGAGAATTCCATCTCTCCAAAGATTGTTTTACATTGAAAATATTCTTATGAAGGAAAAAATAATTAAGTATAGGATAGTTTAAAACAGGCACCGGCATGTATGCCACATTTAGCACATTGTACCAATTCTCAGTGCACATTCTATAATACTCTACAGATTTGTTAATTTTTTAGAGGATGGAAATTGATAATTTTGAAATTGAGTTATTGGACTGACATCTTCAGAATTTTGAAAAGCAATATTTACAGAATTAAGGAAAAACCTGAAAGATATAACTAACGATAAATCAACAGTTACTGTAAATTATTGTACATCATTGATAGAAAAATTTTAATTGTTTGAAGAAAATATCAAGTACTGTGCTTTCTACTTTTGGGTCAACAGAAAAATTATGATTATTTTCTCATGAGAAAAAAAATATATTTTGAGTCTGTAAAGCAGTTGTATAGCAGAATGTTCAGAATCATATCAAATTGAATGCCACAAATTATACCCCTGATACAGTGACATGAAAATAGAGCTTTGCAGGGACAAGGTTCACATTAAAATACAGTTGACTTTTAATAATTCGAAGTATATGCTCAGTCCCTAGAAAAACTCTTGATATTTCAAAGTAAAATCTGTAGCTGGCCAGACTACAAAAAAAAAAAACCCCGCTATAATTCGAAGTTATCTTATAAAACTCTTGACAATTCTAACACTCACTGTCAGTCCTGTAATAAACAGGTTAGAGCTTACAGCTTTTGCGTTGTCTCTGTGTGTCTCCTCTGTAACATAGCCCCTTTGATGGCCATCTGTCTGCTACTCCTTAGTGTTTTCCGATTTTCTCAGGCAAAAAGATACTGTTATTGTTTCTTTAAGAGGACAATAGACCAACTGCACCTGTTGTCAGCCGTCCATTTCTTTGGTTGTGACCTTGCTACACGTGTTCAGAAAGGATGGTCTGCTATTGTGAAGAGATGTGTAGGATTGTGAATGAATGTATTCTTTTAATACAGAACTTTTAACTTCTGTATAATATTTATACTGTATAATATGTACTTTTCAAAAATACTTTTATACATACGTACAAAATTGTTTAAAAGTATATTATTTCAAATTTAAATGTGTTACAAAAAAATTCTCTTTAAGTATTTTGGAAGTATTTTTCTACCCTCTTGATAGTTCGAACTCTTGATAATTCGAAGTTTTGCATTGGTCCCTTCAACTTCGAATTATTGAGAGTTGACCGTATTTATATTTTATGTTTTTCTTATTTTAATATGTTTAAAAGGTACATAATATAGGTACAGTTTTAATGAATTTATATTGAAGGAATAGTCACACATATATACATATTTTAAGTTAATAAATATCTTTAAATGATATTGGTTTGTCAAGACAAGGCTGCTGACCCCCTAGTTTAGAATATGAGCAAAAGATGAAGGATGCTTTAGGTAGATAAAACAAATTATAAAATTTTATACTTAAATTATAAAAAAACTTTATATTATCATTAACTTTAATAATAAAAAGATCATTTTTAAAATAACCAGTCTAAAAATATTCATATACTTATAAAAATTTAAATTTTGTATACAACAGCCATTTTCTATCAGATATAATATAAGCTTATACATTAATATATTCCAAAATTGACATTAAAAATTTCTACAAATATTAAGATAATGTTACCTTCAAATTTTTGTAATTTGTGGCACACAGTAGCAAGGAGATTCATGGATATAAGCTTCTGATCCGGACTAAAAGAAGACTTATCCTGAAAAAAGGAACAAATCTTTTTTTGAAAAAGTCTGTTTTTATGTTTTTTAATAACCCCAATTACAAATATACTGATCCAATCAACCTTCTGGAGAAGGCTAAATAAATTTACTGCTTCCTATTTTATGATTAAAAACATAACTTACAACAATTGATATAAAACATCATAATAAGAAGGAAAAAAAAAGTATTTCTGTAGTATCACAACCGTGCCAATTTTCAAGATGCCTCACAAAATTGGCAACACCAATTTGCTGAATTTCTAAATAATAAAATTGAATGAGCTATTCTTTTCTTTTAATTATTATTAATTTATAATTACTTATTTTTCACATTTTTCGACTACATGCTTCCTGTTGCCATATTCTGTTTTTAGAATTTGTGTGATTTTACTCAATGTCCCCAGTATGGTTGCAATAGTATGTAAGTACCAAAAAAAAAAAAACAATTCTTTTAACGGCAAATTATTATTTAAAAAGTTAAATGGGCTATTTTAACAGGCAAGACAGAAAAAAAAAAACCTTTCTGACTTAAATCTAAAGATTCAAGCCAAACAAAAATTAGATAATAAATCAGATTAGATTTGACCAAGTTGAGCATAATAATCATTAGAAAAGTAAGAGAATGCATTGCAGCTACATATTGGCAATTCTACAATTTCTTAACATCTCAAGTAAATACACTAACAGTGTTAAATCTATAAGTCCAAACCATTTAAAAAGAACAGGGCTAGTTGACCACTAGTCCTCTTTTTATCATTGATCCATTTTCAGTCGAATTTTTTAATGTACAGCAGTAGTAAAGAATCAAAAATCAAAGATTCATCATTATTTAACTTAACCACTGGTAACCCTCATAAAATTAATATGACACATTTTATGCGAGAATGGTTTATTCCCGATTTATGTCAAATTAGTTCCAGTTAATCTTGGAGAATCCCAACCCAAATAAAAACTTCTAAAAGGGAAAACAATTACCCTACAACATAAAATTCCAGCAACAGATTTTGCAAGATCACCTAACCACTCAGAAAGTATTATTTAAAAGCTCTATTGGTTGGTTTGGATCTAGTGAAATAAATACACTTTTTTTAAGAGAAAAATCAGATGTATGATGCCCAAATGCATTTTTAATAAAGAAAATACCCATTAAAGTGGTTTTTATTTTAGTATTTATGTGTTATTGCAACCTATGAAACTAAGCACCTCATTGCCAATTCAGTGCATACGGCACATAGGAAATTGGGGTTGCCAACTTGGCGAGTTATTAAGAGAGTTGGCAATTGTTGAGATAATACACAAATACTGTTATTTTCCTTTAAAAACTCCTGTATCTATACATATGTATTGTTTAACACATAAGTTTTAATTGTTTTTGCTGAATAATTTTTTGTTAACCTAAATTGTAATGGTTAAATATAATATATTTAGATCTTTATTAAACAAATAGTCAATTAAAATATTCAATAAAATAGATAAAAAATTAATGACAAATTTTTTTAATAAGTCTTAAATAAATATTTAAAGCTTCAAATTTATTTTTTTATTGTAGTGAGGTAAAAATATTCTTTATTTTCAGTCCGAAGATATAAAGGATTCAATTGATAAACCACTAAATAACAAATATCTACATTCTAATACATTATAAGAAAAATTGTTTACTTTGCAAGTTTAGCCTATATGTTATACTATCCTTCATAAGCATCTATTTTCGGTTTTGAATGGGATGCATTATTTAATATTTATATTAAATCTAATAAAAAATAAGGGAACTAGTTTGATATCACGGGACACGGCGCCAAACGCTGTTTGGCGTGATACATGCCAAAATAATTTTAAAGAACTGTTTTGAAAAACATTAAAATCGATTTCAAATGAAGAATTTAGGAATAGATTCAGACTAAGCAAGATCAATAAATAATTAATATCAATATTATATAAAAAAAATCATATTTACTAATAGTAATTTTATGCAGTATACAATAATCTTGTGATATAATGTTATAGAAATTATTATATATTCATATGGTATTACTTTTTATTATTTTATATAATAATAAACATGTAATATAATTTAATAGATTTTATAAAAAAGAATAATCATCCTATTGTAATATAATAAGAATCGTGCAGATATAAGAATACTCATTTAACATTATATAAAAAAAAATAACATAATAATAAATAACATAATACTTAGAAATAAAATAATAATTATAAATAAACACATATGTAATAATATTTATAAAATAACAATTATTACAAATAACATATATTACATGATTATTGCACATTCTAATTATTGTATTTTTATATTATTAATAAAATAATTACATAATATATATTAAAATTGAGAATGAATAGCAACTAAAAAGTACTGAAAGCTTGCTATGTTCCAAAAACTGCAAATTCCTCAAACGAATTTCATCAAACAAGAAACAGAAGAAAAAAAAGTTTTTAAAAAGTAAAATTGAAAATAAACGATTCATAGAAATAATTAAAAATATAGCACTCATTCTTACCAATAATATCAGAAATATTCATATTCGAAATCAGCATTAAATAAAACAGGAGACTGAAATATATTTTGATTCGGGATTGCAATGAAAATGGTTAAATTGTAAAAGAAATCGAAATAAAATCGTCTGAAATTAATAGGATTACTGCGGAACAGAACCAATAAAAATTATTTCCAGTATATGTTATCGTCATGACAACCACATCGCCAGACGATCAAAATACCAAGGTAATCATATTGTAATGTTATCGTCCATCTTGGCGAACATAAACAACAACTCAGCGCGATGCCCCATGATATCAAACTAGCAGAAAAATATGTCATGTTTATCATGCCATTTTGTTTGTGTTTTCTATCAGACAGTACAATTTTTTTTTTGGAGAAATAATCATTAACAGAAAGTTTTTTATAATTTAAAATTTTGCCTTCAGATTTTTTGTATTATGTGCAGGACATTTTACTAAAAATCTCATTTTAGAAAAAAATCAGTTTCCTAATAGAATAAAGTATATTGATTTATGCAATCATGTTTTGTGAAAACAGATATAAATTTCGGAGGTTTATTTAGCTCATAGCTTTTTTTTATACAGCCAAGATTTGTAACAAATTAACTTTACATTTTCATAAAAGGAAATGGCATTGACATATTAAAAAAATATGTACTGTAAAATCCAGCATATAATGTACTCCTATACTTTCAAGTTGCTTTTTTTTATTTTAAGGTATATTTGCCATATAATGCACACCCTCTTTTTTTTTATGAAGAAATCTGAAATGTTAGTATACAATGTCCTTATGTTTTGAAGTCATTTATTAGAGATATTTTCCTAGACATTTGAAAAAAAATGTAGTATACATCTAAAAATACAACTATTAGTTCATAAGACACACACACATCATTTCTTTTAAACAAACAGCACTTTAATATGTGTTGAAGTAATTTCCTTTATGCTCATCTTTTTTGTTATTTTTAAAGCTATCAGTTTTACACCTGGCGCATAATGAGCACCCTTAAATTTCGATCTTATTTTTTTTTGGTTTTAAAAGTGCACTTTATATGCCAGATTTTAAGGTAAATATAAATTCATTAAATTTCTTTTATAGGACAAAATTCACATTTTTCATGAACTTGACACAATATAAAAGTTGTGCAATTGAAGCCTTAACAACTACTTATGGTTCACAATTTAAAAAGTCATCAATGGAAGACAGTATATCTGTTCTAACATATATAAGTATGTTGTATTTATTTGAATCTAAGCCACACTTTTTTTCTCAAAGTTAATGCTACTAAAAATCAGGCGCGGCTTAGAATCAAAGGGGGAAAAAATTGTTGGATGGGGTATTTAGAGCACTTACAGATTCATGTATGTACTTAAAAGCTCATAATACAGATAAAATAATTATTAACTTCTTATTAGTTCTCTTCATTTTAAATTTATTTTAATTTCATGAAATTGGACATTGATAAAACATTTTTCAATATTTCTCATTTTTCACAAAATCTTGTTGAGAATTTGGGGTGCAGCTTAGATTCGAGTAAATATAGTATTAAAAAGTTATTTTAATGAAAAAAAAAGATACACATCAAGAGAAATTTTTGAGATTAGAAACTCATTGGCAATTTGAATTAAATATTGATAAATAAACTTACATTTAAATAAAATATATATGGTAACAAATATAAAAATGAAAAATAATAAAAAATAAATACTCTATGTAAGTAACATTCAAATAAAATATTACAATATTTAAGCATTGAAGAATAAAATTAGAACATACTAAAAAAGAAAATTTCAAAATTACTAAAAATAATATTAGATAAACAGGTTTTATTCTATTTTAATGAACACCTTTAATGCCAACTTGGTGAATGATTGTCACATTTGACAGAAGACAAATACAGAAAAATAAGCAGTTTAGGCAATTTGGTTCAAAATTTTTCTCAGCCACCAAAGTGTGAACTAAACTAGGATTTTACCAGAGAAACAATTAACATCCACAACATAAAACAATAAAAGGGCTGAAGTTAAAAAAATATAATATATGTTCAATATTAAAAATTCATTAATACCAATTTCAAACTCCATTCTAAAGCTTTTTCTGCATCATCTACTTGCAAAAAAGCCCGAGCTAAGTTTTCCATAAATTCTCTTTTCCAAGTATTATTACTTGATGGAACTAACTCTAGACATCTTTTGTATGTTTCAATAGCTTTGGGATAGTTTTTAGTAAAATAGTAATAATCAGCTTGATGTTTAAGGGTAGTCAACACATCAGTAGATTCACTTTCTGCCAATGAGCTATCCATGAACCACTGCAAAAAAGAAAAAAAAAACTTTAAAAACATTTAACTTTCCTTACGAATTTCAATTATTTGAACTTTGACATCTGTTTCAGAAGTATTTCTTCAGAATACAGACTTTTTGGTTTGGTAGAATTTTTTTTATTGGCATTTAAATCTGACTATTCCTATACAAGTAATAGCAATTTTTCTCCTTACGATAACAGAAAATCATCATTAAGAATTTGTTAATTTTCAGACCTTAAATTTATATTGCAGCTAATCAGGATCAATAAAAAGAGATTAAATAAAAATTTAACAATGGACATATCTAATAAAAAGACAACCTTTCTATGAAACATATATATGATACTTATGTATTAGCGTCACCGCAACAAAACGTGTGTCATGCAAATCATGGTATTATATAAAACTCGCAAGAATCTTTGTATTGATTCAGGAAAATAAAAATCAGTGAGATTTTAATGGTAAACGGCACAGTTTGCAGGATGCAAACATGGCTGCAGTGACGTTAGTACATAAGTAACAAAATATGTTTAGAAAAATGAAACAAAAGATTTTTTCGATAATAAAACCTGATAATTCTTAATAATTAATGAAAAATAAATAAAAATGTTTATACGATAACCCAAAAGAGCTTACAGGAGAGGTCTTCACAATCTATTGATTCACAAAATCTACTTTAAAGTGCAAAAACATGCTTTTTGCCAAAAATTCTGTTCATAATTCATAATAACGTTAAATTCACCAAATAGATTAACCTTTACGTAAAAGTTGAAGGGAGGGGGGAGAACACTAAGAACATTTAAAAAAAGGGGTATGTATTATACCATCAATTGATTTCCTCAAATAAAAAAGCCTAACTATTTCAAAAGATGTCACCAGATGCAGTCATAGTTATTGTTTTGGAGAACACATGGGAACGGTTTTCCATTGTTGACTGCATATCACAGCATCTTGCAAGGTCTTATGATTTGAAAAAATTGGTTGAATGTATACTGAACAAGTACCAAAAGTGATAAGTTTACTATGAATTTTTAAATATTCTTATTTAAGAGACTGCTATAGTGTACTATAAACTGAAAATTTTACATAAAAAAAAGCAAAATATAATAGCTAGCTTGATAAATACTTCTTAGTATGCATGCCTATTGGTTTTTCTCAATAAGAAGTTTTATACTAAACAAGTAGAACAGCTTAAAATAAAAATGCATAACAATATAAAAACAACTCTTTTAGCCCAAATTTAGATCATAGCGAGCCAATGTAAGTCTCAATGTATTTGAAATGTCTTATATTTCATAACAAAGCATTTTCAAAGGCTTTTTTTTCATGCCTTTCTAAAAATAACACTTAAAACTTCTCAATTTTTTTTATCTTTACTTCCACAATAAAATTTTTAAATGCAGCCAGTCTTGTAAATTAATTTAAGTATCTAATATATGGATTACTAATGTAAATAACATTACATATTAGTTGGCATACTTTCGAAACCCATTGCAGTTGTCTTCAACAATACAACAGTATTAGAGTAAATTCTTTTAGCAGAAATTGATTTTTTTGTTAACTCGCTAATTCTATTTTGAAAGAGCATTTAATCAGAAATTAATACAAGAGTGTTTTGCAAAAGTATTAACTAAACAACTTCTTATTCATCAAAAATCAAATGATTACATCATACAACTTTAATAATGACAGGAAAATCCCAAAATTAACAAATGCATTACTAGCATAAGGAAAGGCAAATTTTCCTTTAGAGAAATCATATATTACGTTTTCAGAGCACTAAAATAAATTTTAAATGACGAAGAGTTTAAACTTACTAGAGGCACACAAAATTTTGCTTCATAATTTGGTGGTTCATTTGCTCGTTTATCCTTAGGTTTTTCGAAAAAATCTTCTTCAAATTCAATTCCTATATCCATTAATTCTCATTACATAAAAACACACAAAAAAAATTTACATGTAACGGCAAGAATTTCAGCAGAATTAACCCTATTTGTAAGCTTATTACACGGAGCTACTAAGCTCACTTGCTGACGTTCAAACTCAACCTCTCAAAAGAACTAAAAGCAAAGCACGTTTTACCGTTTGCATATCTAAGCGGTCTTGTCGATGACCTTCAAGCGTATGACAAGATTAGAACTGATTTTACTTTCGAACTATCAAGTGGGACGCTTTTATGCACTGTTAAAATTATTATCAACTAAATATAATTTTGTTTGCAATAGTTATTATTTTTTATATACAGCTATTAATGTGAGATTTGTTTTCGAAAGAGGGTAGGGAAGGAGCGGGTGAGAACTGCGTAACGTAACATATAACAGCTTTCATAATTTTCAACGTATATAAAAAAAGAAAGGGTCTTGATTACTCGATAGTTGGAATTAAATTTTTAAACTATGGATAGCATATATTTGGGAACCATGTTTTCAAACATAACGGGGTTGAAAACCCTCACCTTGCTGCATATAGATATGTACAGTGAGCTTCTGGCTCAGATGTCGACTTCGTCATATAGCGGCATTGTCTGGATCATAAATAGAGAAGAATTAGTTAATTGGAAACGTTCGTTAAATAAACAGGAAAAACAAATATATGAACTCTAGTCCTGCAGGGATGGTATCACTTCTTTAGCGTTAAAATAATTTGGGATTATCTGTTAAAATTGCATGAGGTATTTAGTAAGTGTTGAGTAGAATTATGACCAAGTCAATGCAAGTTCTAAGGAACAAACCCTGAGCATCTCAAAATTGATCCTCCCTATCTCCAACTACATTTTTAAATAGTAAATTTCAAATATTGACTAAATATTAATTGACGCAGTGCAGATATAAAGAGTAGAATGTCGATGGATCTCGGTGAGAAGTTTAAAATAACAAAGAGTATCTGTATTGGTTAGCAGCTTTTATATAATAGGAAGAATTATGTGTGTGTGGATGTTCGATAAATAAACTAAATATAAAGTTACTGATTGATGCCGTTTGCATGTTTTAGGAATATTGAAATCTTCGGTGTTTTAAATCTGTTGCAGAAGACTAGCTGCTACTTTTTTCAAACTAAGAAATTTAACTTATACTGAAAATGAGGCTTAAATCGAGTAACTGAATTTATTAAGCAATGTTATATAATCAATGTTATATGATTTAGGGGTTATGTAGTTCTGCGCCTAGGGCCCAAAATGAGATGAACTTTGCCCTGTATATATTTCTTACTTTTTAACTCTCCTGCAAAACATATGCACATAACGTTTTATGGGTGTGTGATAAATATCCCATGTTGGCTTTTTTTCCTTTAAAAATTTCAATCTTTATAAATTTCATTGTTTTGACGTTTAAATAACATAAATTTTTCGATTGATATTCTGATATTTTTGTTATGAAAGAGAAAAAGATTGAAGAAATTTTAAATAAAATTTCAATCTGAATTAAGAATCTGTTCTTAATGCTATCTTCCTTTCATTAAGAAATGTATGAATCAGGCAGCTTTCGAAATGTGACGCTCATACTCCTGGAGAATTCGAAAAGAACCCAAAGATCCTTTATCAACTTAGCAAAGAAAAATGCAGTGTGTGGACATCAAGGTAACAAACACTTTATATAAACTGCAAGAAAGGAAACTTTCCTTTTTTTTGAACTTTAAAAAAAAAAAAGCCATATGAAAGTCAAGAATGGCCATAGTTTTGAGCATTGGCTTGCGGCGGTCTTCCCCATGGACAAGTTCTACTTTGTAAACAACAACATTGAGTGGAACCCTCACTTACTTCCGGTGTAATGTTAATCTATGGGAAAACATCGAAATTCAACTAAGTTTTTCCAACTTTTAATGCAAGTTTTTGAAATTTTTTTTGCACTATATGGATAGAAGATGATCTGTAGATTTCAGATTCCGGATTTTATAGTATTTATTTCAGTACCTTTTCTATATTTCCTTGCTAATTTTTAAGCTCAAAGCAATGGCGATTTTGCATTAACCGGAAGAAGAAAAGGGTACTAATGACTGTAGCGCCCTCACAGTAACCTTTACGGTAGAACTTGTCCATAGGACCCATTTCCGGTCAGGGAATTAGTGAAGTCTCAACAGTCATGTAGTTTTGCATGGGAAATTATCCGAAACTGAACACTCTCTGACGCTTATGTTCTAAGGCAAGTCAACATTTGACCTCCCTTTATACAACCAACAGAGAGGTGACCGGCGCAGTTGCCACACCAATCTCCAGCTTCAAAGTCCACCACGTGAGGGGTGACTAGAACCAATAGCTGAATAGTAATCCCGGTTATGTACAAACAGAAGTGATTCTGTCTTACGGGAGGTTTGGAAGGGCGTGGCGTATTCGATCTTTAAAGAGACACCAAAAGGGAAACCCAGAGACTCTCGATACGCTAAGAAGCTTCATAGACGTTAGAGAGACACTTCAACAGGATTCAACTCTCTACAACGCCCCAGTACACTCCATCGGACTCTCTCAGAACGACTTCCATATTCACTTGGACCCTCTCAGACCTACGGTGACCTATCAAGGCCCACACTTAGAAGCATCTCAATGTCGTAATAATGCAGCTTTTCACTGGAGTGATCCGGCGTTAATAGCTACCTCAACAGAGCTGCACTTTAACAGTACCATAGCAAGCTCAAGTGACGAGGACGGCACACCCGCGCGCGTGAGTTGGTACTACTTTTTACTAACATTCACACCACATCCAAGTGAAGATTTTGATCTTTGATAGATGTAATGTGACTTATACATGATGGGTCTTTAGGAGCATCAGGATTCAAATTCGACGACTGTTCGTGTCAAAGTGTTCGTGACTATGATGTGACGTTTGGAAAAAATAAGGGTAGCCTGATATTTATTAATTTAAATATTTGGTTTATTTACGTCACAGCTATTAATTACAGTATACACATTGAAGTTATTAAAATGATTGGTTAGATTGTTAGAGTTCAAATTCTGTTTGTGTGGGAAGAGATTGCACCCGTCCTGTTCGAAGTTTTCGAACGCTTCCTCTCCTCCCTCTCTAGGGTCTCGGGATGGTAGTGGTCAGTCTCTTTATCCTTGAGTTACGTCCAGCTCGTGGGCGGAGTAGGGGGATTCTCACGATTTCAAAGGTTGCCGGGGCGATGACCAGGGACGTCTTAAGGCATGGGGCCTTACCTTAAGTGGGGGCCTCGTTTCGTTCTGGACTTTGTTTTAATTAGATCATGATTCGAATATTTTTAATGGTCAAATATTATTATCGTTCATATTCTCGGAAAAACAGGGTATTTCAAATTGCATTTCAATTGACAAAAGTGGTAATACTGCATTATTATGTGATGACCATTGTCCATGTCTAGGCGTAATACCATAAACAATCATTCAACTCATCGCCGAACCAGTCGGCCATCGGGGCGAACTAGTTTGTGCCTAGGTTTTTTAGATTGTGAATCGTGCACATTTATTTGTATAAAATAATCATTTGAACGAGTATTTAACAATGCATGCTATATACTGTCTAATTTTAAAGATTTCAGGTTGGGCCTACTTTTGTATAAGGGCCCAGGGCCTCAAAGAGTCTTTTAAGATGTCTCTGGCGATGATAAAAGAAAACCTCGCAATATTTTAAGGTTGCACGTGTACATTGGAACGCGGTTATACAATCCTCAAAAAGAAGCCGACTTTTCAGCTGTGTGGTGGGAAAACGTCACAATGACTCTTCGGTTACTGCAGCTACTTTGATTTTTGCAAATTACTTTATTTTTATTATAATTATCAAAGTAAATCTTATTTGTAAAGGAAATATCTCAATGTTTTAATTTGAAAACGAGTTGTCAGGCATAAATGAGCAGATTTAAACTTTAAAACATAAAAATACATTTCTAATTAAGATCAAATAGGGAAGGTGTTTATTATTACCACGATATGTAAAAACTTTTTTTTTACGTTACAAATTTCAAGGGCAGTTTAAGGAACAAGGAAATATTTTAGCAATTTTTTTAAAGAAACTTAATTCATCGTAAGTCAAAAAGTTTCGTTTTAGAATTAGTTTTCTTGCACGAGGTTTGACACAAATGATTTCCTTATTCATTTGTGCATTTACCGAATTACGTTCTTGTTGCGAATTATTGCTCAAATAAGTTCTCAGTACGATTTTTTAAATAAATGGTTGTTGTTCTGAAGAATATCATAGGTAAAACAAATTTTAATAAATTAATGGACATTTAATATACATAGGATGAAATAGAATGTATAAAATAAGAACAATAAAAATGTGACTTTATAGAGAGGAAATGTAAATTGACGTTTAACACGCATACCTTACATTTATATTTGTGCGATCTTAAGAATATTATATTAAAAATAACTATACATATATTTAAATAATTTCAAGTAAATTTGTGAGTTAAAAAAGCAAGTAGACACAGCTAATTAAGGAAAAAAAAAAATAAAAATTGATAGCTAATATTTTATTGCTCTGAATTACAGTTAATTTGTCATCAATTTTACGACCTTTGTAAAAAAAAAAGGCCATATTGATTTCGGGTCATTCTTCTACTAAATCAGCAATTCTTAAACTGTGGTCCGTGGAACTCCGGGGGTTCCCAGAGCCAGCGCCGATTTATCCATTAAGGCGCTTGGGACGGGAGCCAAGGGGCCCAGGGCGGCTCGAAAGGGCCCGGATAAGCTGGACAACAGATTTTCTGGTTATAAATTTCGATCATCCAGTGCCAAGGGGGTCCGTAGATCTTTTGGGCCCAGGGCCTGAAATTAGCTTAAACTGGCTCTGCTCAGAGCATATTTAGGGGGTCCGCGAAGGTCTAATGTGAGATTTCCTTCTTTTACAGAGTCTGAAAGACTACAGATGTTGAGACTGCAGATTTCAAATATTACACGTAATATAAAACCGCGTATAAAAGAAAAGCCCATCCTTCTTATTAAAATTTTTAATTAATACAGTAAGTACATAATTTATCTGAAATTAGTATTTTGCGATATTTTTAATTAAATGTTTACTGTTTTCTTAAAGAAAAAAATGTTAAAAAAGTCTGTAAAGTAGCAGAGGCAGTCTTAAGGTTATTGAAGAACCTTTAAACCCCTCAGCCATGTGTTGGGAGTCAGGGAGGTTTGTTTAAAACCTTGGGGGTCCGTCATGTCAAAAGTAGTGATCAAAAGTTAAAGAACCGCTGGACTAAATGATTTATAAATCTATAGCACAGATCTTCAAAAGCCAGAAACAACCTCCTGACAGAGGTGATCATTTTGGTCTAATGGTCATGTTACCAGGCTTCGGATCAATAGGTCGCGCGTTCTATACTCTACAAATCTTTGTTAGGAGTGAGTGAGTATTTAATAACGTTGCGTTATAAAGCAACGCGACAGACCTCGTAATTTTGAAGCTTGGTCAAGCGATGAGAACGACACCTGAGCTGGCCCCCTCTCCAAACTACCCCACATCACCAAAGGGAGGTCTTTGATCTTGACAGATTTAACACGCATCAACCCCTCTGCATGTCGGGTCTTCAGTGGCACTAGGGCTCGAACTTATGACAAGAAATGCTTAAGGATATGCCTGGAATTTTTTGAAAATTAATGGGAAAATCGCTTCCGACCACGGGAATTTGTGTTCGTGATAGTAGTCGTTCTTTCTTTCTTTCTTTTTTTTGAGGGAGTGGGGATTAGAATGATATTCTACAGCCAATTTGATTTTTTTAAAGTTTCACTTTATAAATTTTGCAATCTGAGTGATTGGAACCAAGTATACATGATTGATGCACTTTCCAATGAGTCAGGAATTCGAGTTTTGGTGGCTCAACTTGTAAAAGGGATGATGTACGTTAAATCTGACGAGACTCAAAGTCCTTCCGTTGGCGGGGTATAGTAGTTTGGAGAGTGAAGTGAAAATTAACATCGCACTGGAAACCAAAACGAGGGCTATCAGCGTCAGACTTCGTAATTTTGAACCATGGTCAAGTGATGACACTTAAGCTTGTACTATCGTCTCCGAACTTTCTCACCACGCTAACGGGAGGACCTTAAGCCTTGGCAGATTCAATGTGCACATGAGCCTGTCTACAGGGTCTTCAGTGTCACAAAGGCTCGTCACTTGACTCGGTTCAAGCCCTCCAATTGGTCAACGTGTTGCATCGAAGTGCGATAATAATATACAATTAAATCGAATTACTCTGCTCTCCCGATGTATGGAGCCCAGCATGCCATTGAAAATCAGAGAGAGAGAGAGAAATACACGGAGAACAGAGAGAGAGAGAAAAGCACAGAGAGAGAGAAAAGCACAGAGAGAGAGAGAAAAGCACAGAGAGAGAGAAAGAGAGAGAAAAGCACACAGAGAGAGAGAAAAGCACACAGAGAGAGAGAAAAGCACAAGAGAGAGAAAAGCACACATAGAGAGAGAAAAGCACACATAGAGAGAGAAAAGCACACATAGAGAGAGAAAAGCACACAAGAGAGAGAAAAGCACACAAGAGAGAGAAAAGCACACACAGAGAGAGAGAAAAGCACACACAAAGAGAGAAAAGCACACACAAGAGAGAGAAAAGCACACACAAGAGAGAGAAAAGCACACACACAGAGAGAGAGAAAAGCACACACACAGAGAGAGAAAAGCACACACACAGAGAGAGAAAAGCACACACACAGAGAGAGAAAAGCACACACACAGAGAGAGAAAAGCACACACACAGAGAGAGAAAAGCACACACACACAGAGAGAGAAAAGCACACACACACAGAGAGAAAAGCACACACACAGAGAGA
>BMAO01016086.1:0-44842 GCA_019973975.1 Trichonephila clavata | reverse complement strand
CCTATTAAAGGAATCCAATCAAGATATTAAGGAAGCAGCTAGACGAACCTGCCATAACATAAGAAATCAGGTTAGTTTTATTTGTCCCCCCCCCCAATTAAGTATAAGTGTGTAGTTGTAATTGTACGCGTCGACCCTTCGTAGATTCCAGATAGGATTCCGTCGTTCATGATTATTGAATCCTTCTCATTCTCCACTGTGTTTTATTGTTCTTAAAATTGAATAGTATTTGTGTAATCTCTTAATTAAGAAGATCAATAATAAGATTGATTTGTTAAAATAAGTAGTGAATTTATTATGCATTCAACACGTTCAGATTCAGTTAATACCGAAGGGGAATTGAAATCTTAGAGGTAGCGAGAGGCTACGACATATGTTATTGAGATATATGATATATTTACGAAATATATATATTATATATATATAGTGGCTGCGGTAGCCTAATGGTTATGTAACAGAATCGTGGCTGCCGTATCATGAGTTCTAGCCTAGTACCGCTCAAGACCCGCCATATAGGGGAGCTTAATCTGTCGAGAACTCAGATGTCCTCCTGTTGGTGTGAAGTGGCAGTCAGGAGAGGGGATACTAGCTCAGGTGTCGTCCTCGTCACTTGACCATGGTTCAAAATTACTGTCTGTTGTGCCGGTTTAGGCTCCTTTCGATGCCTGGGAGTAGAAGATCCACAGATACTCTTTGCTCTGGAGAAGCCTAATTTATAACTAGAAAACCTGTTTAAGTCCAGCCTATCCGGTCCTTCCCGGCCCAGGGCGCCCGCCCCAAGTGCCCAATGGATAAACCGATACTGACTGGTATTTTCTAACATTGAACATTTTCTATTCCCTGGTCAAGTCTGACTAAATTTTTAATATAATAGATGCTGCGATTTCTTTGCGCAATACATTTTACACATATCAAAGTCAGAATTAAAGTTAATTCGGAATATATCCATTTTAGTTAAATATGGAAATAACATTTTTAAGTAGTAAAATTTTTATAAAATTCTTTTAGTACTATAGTTAAAATATTGATTCGGTCTAGTTTATTTTTAAATTAGAAAATAAAGTATTCACACAAAATAATAATCCACTGAATCATCTTTTAAAAACACTTTCTTTTAAAAAAATTAATTTTCTAAATATGCAAACGGTGTTTTCATTAGTTCACGACAAACATTGGTCCGAAGTCTCTAGGAAAGAAGAGAAAGGTACAAAAAAAGGAAAAGGGGGGAGAAGAGTAGGAGCCTTTTATTGTGTGCTCTGTAATAAAACAGAAAAGAACAGAAGAAACTGCAAAATGTGAGGAGGGGAAGGAGTCCCTGCTTTTGGTGATGCTTGAAAAGTCTTCTGGTGGGTTTTTGCATAGGACAGGGGTGGCCAAACCGAACGACCTTGCGGGTCACTTCGGAAAAACATTAGAATTTCGCGGGCTATATATAAAAATATATATCTCTATGGTAGATTTGGATTCATTACAAACATTATTGGTGTAAAAATTTAAAAAAGAACGAATTATTATTGTTTTCATTATTTTTATATGTATACAAACATAGATAATATAATAATAATAATGCAATGGATCAAATAATATTGTTTAAATTTATTTGGTTAGTGAGATATTTGTTTCTCAACTCTCACTGAGTTTTTGCAAATGGATCTCAATGCATATATTTGTACATCGTAATTGATGCTGCAGGTTTTCGTCCGATAAGTTTGAGCACAATTTCCTATTAGATTAATTTCATTTCAAGGGAAACAAGTAATATAAAACAAATTTTAAGACAATTCCTACTTTGAATGAATGAATACAAAGTATTTTATCAACGATTGAAAATTTCAACAAGATATATATAGATATATGTATAGGGAGAGAGTGAACTTATAGTAGGAATTGAAAAAAAGCATCATTTGTCTGAATTGTTGTTACAATGCGCACCCGGTTTGGCTAGTTTGGATGAAAAACTGGTTTTCGGCGCCAACTTTTGTCATTGTTTTGTTTTAGCATTTACAATGTTACAATAATGGAGACGAATCTAAGTTGGTGTCGAAAACCGGTAATTAATTTATTTAATTAATTGGTAATTAATAGATAAATATTTGAAAAAACTGTATTAGCATCAAGTGTCATCTACTACATAAAACAATACTGTTATTTTGTTGCCAAATATGCGTAAAAATTAAATAATCTTATGGTTACTCGACGGTATCAATGTTAAATTTATGTTATTGTATATTAAAATCAATAATTGTATGTGATTTAAAAATTGTATTTTAATCTATATGTATATGCAGCATAAAATATATCATGCTTTTATCAATGTTGATATATTTCAGAATTTGTACTAAGAAATGCTGGGGAAAAAAATTGTAATTTTTTTTTTTTTTGTACTTTTTTTATTTAAAAATTGTTTAAATATTTTTCAGATACACGTGATGCTATTGTACCGCTATTTATAATTAAAAGTAATGTAATGAAGTTATTATTTGCGCATTTTGTTTGAAAAATATTTAATTATATTTTATAGGTAAGGATTGGTATAGAAGAAAATTGAGATAACTCTTTGTTGATTTTCTATGCGGACTCGAAATATTTTTTTTTGTGAGGAAAGATTTTTTACTTACTTAGATAACTAGAACCAAAACCGGAGAGCAATGTGCATACAATTTTCTCTTATGAAACAATTAAATCTCTCCAGCAACGGCATTTAATAAATTATAAAAAAACTGTAAATTTATCTTTGGAGTTACCTTTCCGATTTTTTCGACATTTCGTAATTGTCCATAATTTTGGAGATGTATTTGAAATAAGATCCATTACAAATTTATCAACTTCCATCCTCTCAAAAATTGACACATTTGTTGAGTAGTGCAGAGTGCCACTGAGAATTGTGCCACGTGCCACACGTGAAATAGGTTGCCAACCCCTTTTCTATCGCATGAATGTAAAATTGTATCATATTGTTTGTTCATTTAATACAGCATATTAAAACGTGAAATTAAGTTTTTCATTGCTTTAAATCCACCCATTCTTCCTTTGAAAATCATTTATTCAGAAAAAATTAAAAAGTTTCGTTCTCTACATCATTTATCTAGAGCATTGATCTTCAAACTGTGTTCCACAGAACCTTGGGATTCTACGAGTCACAATAAAAAAAATCGAAAAAAAAAATATAAATGTGTATGCAAAACGGATTCAAGTTCTCATGAAATTCGTATAACCACAATTATCTAAAAATGATCTCATACATTAAAATTAAAAATTTTATTTATACATAACTTAACTTTGTTGTGAAAAACTTTTAAAACTTTTATTGTTTTATAATAAATGAATTTAAAACTTTCTTTCTTTATCTATTAGATTATGAATATACTATTGTTTGCTATCCCGAGTTCCACAAAGTAATTTTATACTAGTTAGTGTAATATTCTAAAACCTTTTACATTTGTGGGGGGAAAAACACCTATAATGAAGAAGATGGAACAATTTATCGACATATCAAGAGATTCAATGCTAAAATTTAAATTTAAGCTAGAACACCAAAATTTTAGGTTGCCAATTCTTGCAAAATACGCAGAATTTCTCACATAGCTGTGAACATTTTAATGCCATTCACAAAAATGTATTTAGTAAGTGAAAAATATTTCTCAACGCGAGTGTCTACAAAAACAAAATATAAAAACGAATTAAACGCGGAATATGAAATGCTACTGCACATAATTTCCAAGGGCCGACAGTTTGTGTAAAAAATGTGAACACATATATCTCAGTTACTAAATATGATGCATGCGCAGGTGACATTTGGATCACAAATTAATATTATCAATGAATAAATAACATCAACATTACATCATAAAATTTTCTAATAAGAAATAAAATTTTTAAAATTTTCTTTTCATATAACATCAAAAATATGTTTATCTATATACTTTAAATATTATTTTAAGATATATTCTTCTAAGTGTGGAATGGGATTCCCCCAAAACCAGTGCCGAATTACTCATTAGGTGGAGTAGGTGATTGCCTATGGGCCCCACTCCTTTTAGGGGTCCCAAAAATTAAAAAAAAACCCAAATATTTAGCTATTTTTTGCTGCAAGAATTAGTTTTTATTACAGATTCTAATAAATAATTAGTGTTTAGTTACATATTTTTTAATTCGCTGATTATCTGTTATTTTATTTGTGCAATGAAATATATTGCTAAAATGTTGTGTAATAAGATTATTAGGCTACAGGGCCCCGAGAACTGGACTGCCTAGGGGGTCTCCATGTCGTTTTATCCAACACTGCGGAAAACATCTTACAGTTTTAAGGGTTCCGTGAGTCGAAAAGTTTGACCACTGATCTTTGTCCAGAAATAACTCTTCCATGGACAAGATTCACTGCTGTTTTACCCCCTCCCTCCCCTGAAAAAGAAAAGAGAACTACCAATTTTACGATTGTGACCCCCCCCCCCAATCCCTATTTCTTAGCGAGTGTCGGCTTTCGCTGAGGGGAGAATTTTGTTGAGAGGAGTACCCGAGAGAGAAATTTATTGCCCATCTTGGGAATATTCAGAAAAATATTTGTGCTAAAAATTTCGCAAAAGTCAACGCCATCTAGATGTCATGTAAGATGTTAAACAATTGAAGGCCTTCCCCTTAAGGTATTCGAACACGTTCAGAGTACTTTTTTAAAAAATAGCATACTAAAACATTACAAATATTTTTTTTAGGAATCAATACCAATAAATACTATTATTTAACTCCAGCAATATTTTTAAAAAATATCTAAGCTTTGCAAAAATCACAAATATAAGTGAAATTTTAGCAATAATTTTGAAAAACTTCAAAGCAATTAGAGAAAAAGGTAATAAACAAGTCAGTAAAAGTATTACTAAAACAAATAAGATGCATATCTATGGAATATACTAAAATTTTAATGTTTTATTGAAATTTAAAAATTTTAGAGCTGATTGAGAAAATATTATAAGTAATGTGACATTCTTTATGAGACCATAATTTAAATAAAAGGCCATAACTCAAAAAATATTCATATAATAAGAAATATTTTAGTACATTTTCTAGAAAATAATATAAATATCTGGTACAAAAAGTGTTATAGAAATACACATTTATAACATTTTGAATTATCACACTCAGCATGGTAGATTTTGAACAATTTAAAAATGCCACTTCTGGTAGATTAAAGACCCACTTCCGGTATTTCAAATTTCATAAAATTGATTGTAACTTGGCCTCTATGTAGCGTAGAAACAAAAAATATATTTTTTGTAAAGCTAAAAGATAGCTCTATTCAATAAAATAAAAAGCAAAAAAATTTGTGTTTTGACCGAGTTTGCTCATTTTAACGTATTCGGATACCTTAAAGGGCACATGTATAAGAGTATTATAGAATCATGAGCATTGAACCCTATTATTAGTCTATGGTATTTGTACACATAACAATGTTTTCACATTTTATAGTGTTCTTTTTTTTTTTTTTTTGCATTTGTATTATGCCATCCTTTTGAAGAAAAAAGTCTGATTTTTAAATATCAGATCCACAACGCTTTCAATGCAATCCAGCATTTTACGCATTCATAATAATAGATTCACACTTTTTTTTCAATTGCTTAGTACTGAAATCACCATATGAGGAAATGTTTTAAAACATCTTCGACTAATTTGTTAACAATTACATTGACATTACATTAAAAAGGCAGATGCCTTAAACAGGAATCATTGCACGAGAATTATTTTTCTTCGTGTTGGGATTTCGAGTATTTTTTTAAAGGAAGAGTCGTTAGTTTATTGTTAAATATCTTTGAAATTAATTTAGTTTATTATACAGGGTGTTGCCAAGTTCAACTGATAAATTCGGAGGGGTGATAGTTGGCAGCACGAGGCCATCAAATCACCACAGAACATAGGGTTGTAAACTTCATTTAGTCGGAGTTTTTCGCAAAAACAGTTATGAAGGGGGTAACGCTGAGTAGAATGAAAAGGGACAGTAAGAAATACATTTATTAGACGTAAAGCATGTTAACAATACCAACAATGCATCACTGCTCGGCGTCAGAAATGCAACGACATGTGAATGTCACAGGAATTGTTCGAAGTTGTGGCCGGGTAGATCATAGTACAGCCTACAAAGACGGAGAAAGTATTGTCGAATACGTTCCAAACTAATCCGGTGTGCTGATGATGTCATCTGAAGCGATAACGATCCGTACTGTGAGATCCTCCTCTGTAGCCACCGGGACGTCTCATACAAAGCGATTTCAGGTGACGCCAAAAGAAGAAATTCAAGGGATTGAGGTCTGGGAAGCATGGAGGCCAAGCAATAGATCCATCGTGTCCAATTTACTTCCTGGGATAAGTAATATGGAGGAGATTTCGTACCGCAATCGAAAAATGTATTTCACTATCGTACAAAAATGGCTACTATTATCGCGATTTTCACCGACTAAACGTGGTTTACACACATGTTTTATGGTGATTTGCCATCCCCATGCAGCCTATTTACACCCCTCTGAATTTGTCGGTCGAATATGGCAACACCTTGTACATAATAATGAAAATAACCTTTATTGAGTAAAACACACCTTTATTATACCTTTACTATAAAATGATTAAAATAATGATACTTTACACGTATTTCCAAAAATGTTCCTTTATTATTAAAAAATACTGATTCATTCTTTTTAAAATTAATGAAATACGAAATTTCAACATATGCACCACATATTTGAAAACCAATGCTCTTAGCGTTCGATAAAGCACAATTTCTGTGAAATTGGAAGTAAGCCAGAGCCAAATGTGTAATCCATGTTAGGAGATAAACCATCTGGACTTTGGATCTTAAATTTCTGCATAATTGTAACAAAGTAAATAAATACCGTCATCATAGCGACTCCTTCACCGGGGCAATTCCGTTTACCTGAAAAACATGAAATATAAGATTTAAATTATCTGAATAGCATAACTGCCCCCATATTAATAAATTAATTTATTTATTAACGTCACACTTTGAAGCTACACCAGGCTATTGGTAACTCTAACCTTGTAATTTCGAGCAATCACGTGAATTCGTTCTAATTAGTGTTTTCGCATAAATATACTCATTTTTTACAAAAATTTATACTCAAACTGACATAGCATTTGAAGTTTGAGCAGTAAGTATCATTCTCGATCTGAAACAGGCATCTTCTCTACATTCGTACAGGATCACCAAAAGACAAGACTTCGAAATATAATGATAATTAAACAAATTTACATTAAAAAAAGAGTACACCGTAAAATGAATAGGAAAAGAAAGTTTTGTTTGTTTTATTAGTTAATTCTGACTCGAATATTAATTTAAACGAGTTGTTAAATTTGTCAAACGAAGCTGGATACAGGCATAGTTTATCGCATGTTAAATACCAGTAATAGGTAAATACACAATAAATATTTATTTTTTCAAACAGCAAAAATATAAAAAATAAAATTCAATAATGAATTAAAAATATATTTACATCCTTTATATAAATAGAACATAAAAACCGTTAAATCAATATTATAATTTAGTTTTCTCTTCATTCAATTTATAAATATACTCACAATGTCAAATCAACTTTAAGATGCAGTACGGTAAGATTTTGAGACTTACCACCAAAAGTTTGAATCTTATTTTCACTAAAGACCTCTATTTAAACAGAGAACTGCTGTGTGTTTGTGACAACCTAATTATCTAAGTTTTTGCTTGATATGTGCACATCTGGTGAATAAAATCCTATGTCATTCTTATCCGAAATTAGAAATTCCTTCGTTAAAAACTCGTTGTGTAGATGTTACACAATGTTAAACAAATACGTTGAAATGATAAGTTTTGGCTTTTAGAAACTGAATTGAGTGGTTATGTGAAAGCCAAATGACCATGCTCAAAAGTTTCGTGTTCAAATCCTGATTAATCTGTGGCGACCTCCCTTCCCGTGAATCACAACTAGTAATGAAAAGGATAAAAACACCTAATAACTAAATCTATAATCCAAGGCAGGCAAATCAAACCACCCTGTCTCAAATTACTAAATATGCCGTTAAATCAAGCGCCACTTCAAGATTGCTTACAACAAGGGTGACAAACTCAAAGGCTAACTTGGGCCAAACAAACAAGATTGAACTTTAGGTGGGCCGCAAAAAAAAAAATCAGTATTCATAGAATCGTAGGTTTATTTCGAATAATACATTATAATAAACATTTATAAAATTACAAGGAAAGTTGAATGTTTACATCCTGACACTAGGCATCTCTTCTCTGCTATTATCTTTCCTATTTCGGTAGAAATTTTGATATTTTTTACTACGTATTATTGTGTATTACTATATATTACTGGCCGGGCAGCGAGTTTGACAGCCCTGGTTTGCAACATATCCTTAGTTAGTGGTTCAGAAATCGAACATTAGATGGCAGCACAGCTTAGTGCAATCATTGGATATACAGTAGAACGTTGTTTATCCGAATCAATTGGGACCGGACACCACTCGGATACGCGATTTTTCGATCACATGCGAGAAACGTGCTTGAAGAAAAAGCAAAATAGGTGCAAAATGTCGCAATTTTACCTGTTATTGTGGAAAATAATCACTTATTTTTCACTGTACCATTGTACACCTTCATTTTTTCGCTGCAACGTCTCTGATTCTCTTGACCAGCAGTAGTTGAGTAGAACAGCACTCTGATTGTTATTCGTACCACTCCATAGCCGTCTCTAACTTAGTAAACACGTTAGCATTTGATCGACCCTTGATATTTTCGTTGTAGATGTTGTCCTCGTCTTCATCCGTTTCATCGTCAACAGGGTCGGATTCTTTTTTTGCACGAAGTCACAATCTCGTCATCATTTAGCGCTTGAAATCCACAGTTTTCTGCATCACATGCCATCCAGGTTTCAACATCTTCATCGCATTCTTAAAATCCTGGGTTCGATTGGACAAAGTTGATAATCTCCTCCCTGTTGTCGTCATTGAACTCTTTTTCGCCTTCTATATCTGGCCACAGCTTATTCCATACATTTTTCAGGCTCTGTCTTTCGAGCGAGTCACACGCTTCAGCTAACATGTAGCAGGCGTCCTTCATATTGAGCTCTTTAGCAATAGCAGCAATACTTTCTTCGTCGTTTTCTGCCAAAAGTAATCTCCACTAAACTAGTTTCCTATAAATTTTCTTGAGTTTCTCAATGACGCTTTGGTCCATTTGTTGCACCAACGCAGTGACGTTTAGTGCAAGATACATCACGCTGAAGTACTCATCAATTGCATTGAGAATTAGCAGGGAGCATTATCGGGAGGGCCAGATATCGGGTCCCCTTTGCTCTTTCTTTGTGAAAACCACAAGTAGAGTGCATGATCAAGAACAACACCGCTTGCTTCCCTCATGGTTTTCCTTTTCTTCGTACCATCTTCTGAGTCAAGTTTTGACGCAAAATTTAAAATGGTTTCTCGGCTTTTTTTATGTCAGAAATTGTTGACTTTCTAACATTATAAAACTGTGCTGGAGACGCTCCACTTTCTAACCTTAGCGAGACGGTTCAACATTTCAAGTTTTGTCTTATGTTCAAGACGTTTATCTTCCGTTTTGAATTCGAAACCATAGCAGTTCACAACTCAACAAAAGAGCACGTATACATGCCATCACTTGGAAACCAACAGACTTAATATTCCGCGCAGATGTTTACCAAATCACACAACTGAAATTCCCCAAATATCCCTCACCTTGGGTTTTCTTGTCTATTTTGGCCTCACGCGGAACAACTGTTGAGCATTGCACTATTTGAAAACGTATCCGAACTTTGTTTCGGATTTTTGACGCTCCGGATAATAAACGTTCGGATAAACGACGTTCTACTGTACTCCATCAACGTAAAAATTGCCTCCGTGTCTCATTAACGCATTCATAAATCACGAAAAGTGGTATAATCAGTAGCTGCGTGAGCGTCAAATAGACCCAGTATCTCAACTGAATCAAATGCAATAATCGTTGGAATTAGAACCTTCTTTACATACAACTCAATAGTCTCTTAACAACAAAGACTACTCTCTCTAAAATGGAGCAGTTGCGATCTCTTTTATCGCAAATCACAACTAATAATTACGAAAGTTAAAGTGCCTAGTAATTAGTGGACATTCCAAAAAGGGAATTAACGGCTCATCAGTTATACTAGTCACTTGACTGTGGAAAAGAATTACGACATTCACCGTCAAATGAACTGCAATACTACTTAAAAAGAAAGAAAGAAGGAAACAGAATAATTTTTTTTAGCTCGTCTTACCAAATGAGAAAGGTCCATATCCTTTAAGTTTCACTACTTTGTTTTCATATTCTGCAATGAATCTTTCTGGCTTGAATTCCATGGGATCACAGAAATATCTCTGATCGTGTGATATGGCCCAGTTGTTGCACACAACATGAGAACCTTGGGGAATAGTGTAACCACCGAAAGATAGCGATTTTAAAACACTGTAAAAAGAAATGTAAAAACAGGACTGTAATTCGCTTATTCAAAGATGGTTATTCAAAGGAAAAAAGACTTTATACAAGTATACGTACATACATAGTTTGACTTAATTAAAAATGTATCATTTCATTACACACTATCCAAAAATCCAATTGCAAGAACATGAAGAAATGCACGTAGTTAAAAATAAATGATTCATCTAGTCCAGAGATTCCCAAACTTTCTCGTCTCATAGACCCCTTGCCATGTTTTTTGGTTTGGTGTAGACCCTCGCTTAATTAATATTGAAATTTTGCAAATTTATTAACTTAAATGTCTTTTTGACAGCCTTTTACAACTACTACCACTACTTTAAAAGAATTAAATTACTAACTGTAATGAAGTATAGTGCTTAAAATTTAAAAAGCACATGTTAATTAATTAAATTAAAAGTTAAATTATAAAGAAAACTGTTAAATAAACAACAAACAAATGATTTTAAGGGAAGGGATGAATCTCTAGCACAGAACAATATCGAATTTTCAACATTTGGTATGAATCTTGCCTGGTTCAACCTTACATTTCCCCTGTTAATGTCCAATTTTTTCCCTTTCTTTTTGTTTTGTTTTGGAGATTGATAACCGCGCTGAGAAACTCCTTCATACTTAAAAAAGCAATAAAAAACTTCCTCACGATATTCCATAAGTCGGGTCGAATAGCAGGTTTGACTTTTTAAAGCCAAAATTGCTGGCAACCGTTTTTAAACTTTAACATCTTCGTTAGTGCTTATTTCGATCAGTTCCTTTGTAATGGGACTTTTTCTTTTCAATATGTCCATATGAATTCATTGCCTACTGTGGTATTACAATAGTCAAAACATTCTCAAACCTGGATTCAAAATCTGAATAAAACTGATTTAAATGTTGAACGTAGGTTAAAACGCTCTGACAGATTGTCTGTGACAAATTTAGAAAATTCTGGACCTCTAGTTTTATACTTCTTTAGCTTAACTCAGGAAAGAAAAGCTGAAATAGTTCTTTTTTAAAAATTTATGCTGTCCCCTTGTAAATGCAAATTAACTTCATTATAAATTTAGTAAATAAATCTGTAAAATAGGTAAAATTTGGTTTCCTCTTGAATGTAATTTTTTTTAAAAATTAAAGTCACGGTCTAGTTGAATGAGAGCCATTATCATAGACCCCCACTTACACCTCATTGACCCCCAAATTAGATTTTGGCTGACATAGACCCCTGGGGGTCTATATAGACCACTTTGGGAATCACTGATCTAGTCATATGATATCCATTTTCTGGCTATAAAAGTCAATATCTGGCTTATTTTGGATATGCTATTAGCAATGGATTTCAGCATTTAATGAATGATAAGAGGGACCCAAAGCTACCTCAAGACACAGCGGAGGGGCATTGAAACGCACGGAGGGAATCAAAACGATAAACTTCGATTGATTTAACGTGCAATAGTCATTTTACATGGTGGACCTTCGGTGGCAACTGGAATCGAGCCCACAATTTGACAACGCTAGTTACGTGTTCCCGACTACTGTTGCCACAGAACGAAATGAGAGAAATGCATTTAGATAAAAATAATGCAAACATATTAAAACTGAAATATTATTTTTATTAGTATGGTGTTTGGAGCAGTACTGGAGAGTAGCAAGCAAAGAAGAAATGTACACAAATCTCTCACACAGCAGTATTTTCTACCATTCTTCCTGTAAAACAGGAAATCTTTCTTTCATTTCCTACTCAAAACATTCCCATAAAGGTACAAAAATATTTAGACTTGATAACAAAAGACATCAAATCAACTGTTTTATTTTATCCTCATGCTCATTAAACCAAATGTTAAACTTTCCTTTTATCTTCATGATTTCTCTATACAAAACCCGTTAAGGAAAATTATCGCTTTTTTTCATGACCACATCGAAACTTTCCCCTAACGCAGAGTTTTAGTTTTGTTTTAATATAAATCTAAACCTCTCTTTTACTCTACTGTGCATATACATCGAAACCACCTACCCTATTGATCATGTACGTCAAATTTGTTATATTACGCACAATACAGTACGCGTTATAGAGCATTGAATACGTTTTTATGCCTACCCTACATAACTAATCGGGTCACAAGCTATGACACAAAAATTTAATATCATCTGCCGCAACTCAAACGCTGCAGACGATTTTAAATTTAGTCGTTAGAGAATGTCAATAGTATTTTTCAAAAATTTTTAGTTTTTCACACATAATGTTCTAAATCTGTCAGAGCTTTAACACATAAAAAGGAAGTGTGCAGCAGATATTTCTCTGCATCAAAAAAAAAGAAGTGCCCACAGGAGATTCTTAAGACTTTTTTAGACATCAAAAGATTAGTTATTCATCGAACAAATAATGGATTTTCTGAGACCAACAGCATTTTAGACAGTAGTTTAGAAAGCATAGTAGTGCGGTAGTCAGTGCTCGGTGAGAATATCAACTCTTGTCTAAGAGGTCAGGATGAAAACTCGTCAAAATCCTTCTCAAAAGAAAACTTCTAGCTAAAAAGAACAATGTGTCACACAGAAAACGTAGACCTTACACCAAGAGGATAACAGACAATTTTCTTACAAAGGAATTAAAACGCCATAGGTATGTTTAAGCAAAAGAACCGCTGCGGTGGCACTCTCATGTCGGTCGCAGAAAGTAAGTTTACAGACTAGAAAATTTTTGACGATGAAAAATCTTTCAAACACCGGGATAACCGTGTACTCTAAAGGAGTATCCAAAAAGTTAAAGTGAAGAAAATGTACTTCCAGGGAGTTCACACACACACACACAACACAACACAACACACACACACACACACACATCATCTGCTTTCCATGATGGTTTGGTGTGGTGTCAGCTAGGAAGGCATCTCAATGATTCATTTTTGCGTGAACAAGGTGAAAACTACGGCAAAAGTTTATCAAGACACTATCTTAGAGCCAATAGAGAAGCCCCTGAATGTGAACTTGTGTAGTTGAAACGACTGGACTTTTCAACAAGACTCTGCTCTTACTCAAAGACAGGAGCAAAGTCAAGAAATTTGTTGAAAGAGAGTGATCCAGACTTCGCAGAACACAAGGATTTGCCTTCCAGAAGTTCGGATTTTAATCCACTCGACAATAAATTGTTGTCAGTATTAAGGCAACGCTGCATTCCAGTCTGGAAAGACAGTGTCTTAAGCGTTCTTTAAGGAAAGCAGTAAGCAAAATTCCCATGGAAGAGGTGCTTGCCTCGATAGATGATTTGCCAAAAAGACTTAAAACCGGGTTAAAGTCAAAAGGGGATCATTTTGAACAAAGGGTGCAATATGTTAAATTTTAAAATAAAATAAAACTTTAAAAAATTTAATTCTAAATTTGATTCTAAAATTTCTTACTTTAACTTTTTATAATTGTATCAGAACCTATGGCACAACATGGTGTTACAAAATATCTGGAGAGGGAGAGAGAGATACAATATATTAATTTCAGTTATAAATATAGCTTGCCAATGACTTAATTATTCCAAACAAATGTAAAATTGTATTTAGATCTTTTGTTTTGGTTTATTTATTATTTTTTTTTTGAAAACAGATCGCTATATGATAGTTTCTTACTTGAATATTATATTAATTATATAAGAAAAACGTTAGAAAATATTTTTCATACATACTATCTTGGGGGAAATAGAGGGCCTAGTGCTATGTATCGGAACATCTCAAACACAGTAGCCATTGAATAAGGTAATTTCAATTTGTCACCATAGTTTACTACGCCATCTCTGCCAATACCCTGGTCTATTTCATCACAAACTTTCCTTTGGACATGTGGGTATTTAGCCATTAGTAACAAAAGCCAGGTGACAGATGCAATGTTAGAATCTTGTCCAGCTAAGAATAAGATCAGCAAGTTTCCACGCAGATTGTCAACTGAAAATCAAATTAAACGATGTATAAGCATAATGCATATCATTAAAAACATACAATGGAGAAATAAAACGGGATTCTAATTTACTTTTGTCATTTTATTCGAATCTGTACCAAATTGGCAAAAATATTGACACCGAGATTAATTTTAAAGGAACTACTATACTAATTGAATATAAATAACACACTTAAATTCTGTGAAAAAATAATATTGGTGAGAATTTGCTAATTGACTATCGTAAAATAATCACCTGAATTTAAAATTTCGTAAAATTCTGCTAGAAAGTTTTTGAATTACAAGGGTTTAAAAAGGGTCCCTTAATGTCAAATGAGTTTCTCAAATATTCGATGATAAAAAAGAAATTCCACTCAACTCTTTTTAAAACTTTTTGTATTAAACATTATAATCCTTTCCCAATTCTAGAAACAGAAAAATTTTAATTAATTTTATCATGAAAAGTATCATTTACAGCTATAAAAAAATTATAATATCCAATATTTGCATTCCTCATGTCCCGCGGATACAAAATTTCATGTAATCCCCTATAATAGTTCACTCAAGATATCAATCATTGGCATGGCCAAGTAATTTTAGCGCGTTTTTCACATGTTTGTATTTTACAATAATGCAACTAATGAACTTTTTACTAACAGAAAGTAGTGTGTACTGTACCACTCCTCTAAATGTACTACTATTGAGCTGAAAAGAAATAATGACACAAATCTGTATCAGCACTATAAAAAAGCAAAAATAAATAAATAAATTTTTTTTACAGAAGCTACAAAAGCCCGGACAAGGTGACTTAACTCCTTGTCTAGGCATAAAACTCGCTTCTATGTATTTATTCTTTTAAGTTTAACAAGGGAAAGTATATACAATTAATAATAACTTAACTACTACATTACTTAAAGTTTATTTAGCTTAACTAGCGAAATTCAGGAAATTTGTAGGAAAATTTGGGAAAACTATGGGAAAATTTAAATATGATTTGTCTCATCTAGGGCACAAATGCGACCCAATGCCGAAACCCGAGGTCAATTGGTTTGCTTATTGGCTGAGAAAAAGGTACGACAAAATATGGAACGAAGACGAAATTTGCGTCCTAATAGCGCTTTTGTTCCACTACGTGAAAAACGCACTAAAAATATTCGATTTTGAAAAAAGAAAAAATTCTCACTTGTAAAAGTATGTGTCTGAGTATCATTTTTTCTTTTTTCCATTTCTTGCAAAAAACAGCCAATGAAATCATCTCTCGTAATTTCATTTTTCTTTTTAATTCGTTCATCGACTTCTTTTCTGAAATTAACATTTAGTCCAAGTACACATAATAAGAAATGTTTATAATAATTTCAATTAAAAACAATCTGATTCGTTAGTAAAGTAACAAAATTGCTGCTATTACTACTAGTATTTCATTTCGTGTTAGAAATTAAAGGAGTAAAAGTTTTTTCTGCACATTTATTTTGAAGCCGTTTTAATAAATGATTTTATATCATACTGAAATTCAATCGATATTATCAGAAATAAAAAAAAATCGATATAGTTTAAACGCGAACAATTTACTTGAAAAACAAAACTGAAAACAAACAGAAAAAGAATTAACATAATTCCATTTCCCGTGCCTTATTTTTTTTTTTTTTTTTTTTTTTTTGTTCAATACAATAAAAGTTTTTATAAAGAGAGATTTTCCTATATATAAAAGTTTTTAAAAGATTTTCCTATACATAAAAGTTTTTATAAAGATCCTGGATTCCTATTCTAGAAGTAATGTGAAAAGAAATAAGGTAAAAATGGCACGAAATCATATTTTTCAAAAGATTTTTTACTATTGATAATATTTAAATATGTGCGTGTGAAAAATAATCGTTTGGTGATTATATCATCAGCAGCGTTTTCAAAACAAATTATAGTCAAAAAAGCAAAAATTATTTTATTCCAAACAATACGGATACAAAAAATAATCAGTGTTAATTAATTATTAATTTTAAATAACTTGTTAATAGTTATTACTTATCAAAATTTAGTTTCAAGTTTAGAAAGAGAAACTATGCAAAAAATAGCACACACACAAATTTATTTTTAAAAATAAAGAAAAATTATTCTAATTGAGATAAGAACTAAGAAAGAATAAATTTTAAGAATATAAACTTTAAATAATTATGAATATAGTATGATTCTTTTAAATTTAAGGAAAATATAATTTACTTGAAAATATTTTCAAATTTCTTCAACAGAGTAATAAAATCTCGGAGTCCGAATATATTGAAAAACGTCAACAATTTCATAAGTCCTGGAATATTAATGTTTACATCTACAGATGAGCCTTGATTGGCCATCTGTTTTCGAAAGGCTTTTATGATCTGGAATATAAGAACATGAGTAATGTTTATTTTTACTCTTTAAACATTCCCTTACATTACTTTAAGGTATCCGAACACGTTCGGAGTACTTTTTAAGAAAACAGCATACTAAAACATTATAAATGCTCTTTTAGGACTCAATACCAATAAATATTACTATTTAACTATCAAAATTTAAAATAATTTACCTGAATTTTACAAAAATCACAATTATATAAGTGAAATTTTATCAATATTTTTGAAAAACTTCAAAGCAATTAGAGAAAAAAGTAATGAACAAATATTAGTAAAAGTATTACTAAACCAAATTCGTTGCATTTATCTAGAAAATGTACTAAAATTTTAATTTTTTATTAAAATTTGGAACTTTTAGAGCTGATTGAGTAAACATTATAAGAAATGTTACATTTTTATGAGATTATTATTTAAACAACAAGCCATAACTCAAAAAGTATTCATACAATAAAAAATATTTTAGTACATTCTCTAGAAAATAACATACATAACAGGTTCAAAAAGTTTTATAGAAATACATTCGTAATATTTTGAGTTATCAGACTCGCCATGATAGATTTTGAGCAATTTAAATGCCCATTCTGGTAGATCAAAAACCCACTTCCGGTTTTTCTAATTTTATAAAATTGATTGTAATTTGGCTTCTAGGTAGCGTAGAAACAAAAACAAAGTATGTTTCGTCAAGTCAGAAGATAGCTCTATTCAATAAAACAAAAAACAAAAATATCTGTCTTGAAAATATCTGACTGAATTTGATCATTTTCAACCGTGTTCGGATATCTTAAAAAAGCTCAAACTGGAATAAGAGTTTCTGTGTTTTAAAGCAAGGGTGTCAAACTCAAAAACTAACTTGGGCCAAACAAACAATGTTTAACAATAGGTGGGCCACAAAAAAATCAGTATTCATAGAAACATAAGTTATTTCAAATAATGCATTATTATAAAAATAAATTAAATAGAAAGAAAAATTTAATGCTTACACCCTGGCGACATCTCTTCTCTGGTACTATCTTTCCTATTTTCGGGAGAAATTTTGATACTTAATTATATATTATTGTGTGCCTATATACTGGCCGGGCCGCAAAAATGTTCGTTGTGGGCCGCATGCGTCCCACGGTCGCGAGTTTGACACCCCTGTTTTAAAATATTGACATAATGGAATCTTCGTAAGTGCAATATGTAAATGCTTACACGGCAGTTCTTCAGCTAAAAATCGAAAATATGTAAGAAAAATTCTTTATTTGCATATTTGTGCTACTTACCTACTTACTAAGACTTTATGTTTTTTGAAAACTGAAATGAGAGACACATAGCTAAGTTCTTTCTTATTTTTGTGGCTTTTTTTAAGTGTGATTTTATTCTATTTTAATACCCGTTTATAAGCTTTACTTGTAAGCAACGGAATCTTTGAACTCAATTTTTACGCACTTTAAAAGGTCAAATTAATTCGAAATTTTGCTCACTTGTCTTGGACCGATGTCAGTACAATAATTTAATAATTTTGTTCCATTGTCCTGATCAGGATCATCAGGATTAACGATTTCCCATTTCCAGATCCCACCCCGCATCTGTTGACTCATTTCAGATCCCATTTCCACATTTGGCGACTCAAAGATTAAGTTACCCCTTAGTTCGATTAACTATAAAATAGTGTGTTTTAGTTTTTTTAAACTATATTTATTGTTCTTCCTGCAAGAAGCCATTCCTTTCCCGAAATTGATTAATGGTAACAGAATTGAGTAAATTGCATTTTCTATTTTAAATATGTGCTGTTATTCTTATGTATAGTAAATAATTTGAAGACAAAAGAAGAAACAAAGTTTAAAGTTAATGCAAGATGTTATTGCCTCTCTTTTTTTAAAAAAAAAAAAATGTCTGATGTAAATTTAAACCAATAACCATCAAACCAGGATTAAAGTTTTTATTAGCACATGAATTACGTTAACTGAAACAAACTTTCATTTGCTTCCACACCTTTGTTCGGAGGATTGTTATCTTCAGTAGAGATATTATACTTCCCAAGCTACAGTAGCACAGATTGCTTATAGAAAAGATATATTTAGTTCTTAACATGTTTTGAAGAGGTAATTTTTTTGTATATTAAATCTTCGAAATTTTACGATTAATTCAAAAAACAATAGGACTGTTCACCATTAACAGAAACTCTAAAAAGAACTCTTATATTTTCAATTTACTTATAATTCACACATAATAAATAAGATAATAACAAGTTTTTAGTTTCAGATATTTTTACTAGTTACGAAAAGTAGTCAAATGAAATGAGTTTTCTTAATTAGGGTACTAAAGCCCTAAATAAAATGCATATTTAACATATTTTCTAGATGCACATAGAAAATATTGACGGAAAATATTTGTATTCTGTTTAGTAGTCTCAATGTTATAAGGATCTATCATAAAAGAGAAAAACTGACTCACACTCCTGAACTATTATACCAACAAATATGAAATATGACAGACATGTTACTTTAATTGAGTAGAGATTCCGTTAAGAACAGGTGTGTTGTGAAAATCGACCCTCAAGGGGGTGGTGTGCGGGACTATTATAGGTAAAAATTTCTATTTTGAACTATTAGATCTACAGATTTGAAATTTAGCAAATGTGTTCTGTCTGTTCAGTAGAGATTCGCTAAGAACAAGTTTCGCAGAAATTGAGTTCAAAAGGAGATGGGAATGCGGGAGCATTACAGTAAAAAATTCTAATTTTTGTACTAGTACACCTTAAGACTTGAAATTGGGCAAACGTGTTTCTTTCCCTGAGAAAAAAACAACTAAGAATGAGTTTGGTGAAAGATCGCTTCAAGGATGTTATAAACACCCTATATAATTTCCGTTTTTGAACAGACTTGCAAACATAAAGTTGAGCAAACTTCTTCCTTCTGTTAAGTACAGATCTGCTAAGATCATGTTTTTCAAAATCTACTTCCAAGCGTGGTTGTGGAGGTGTTATAGATAAAAAAAAAATCCCGTTTCTGAACGATTAGACTTACAGACTTGAAGTTGGGAAAGCGCTTTTCTTCTCAAGAGTAGATATCTGCTAATAACGGGTTTTCCTGAAATCGTCTCCCTATGTGGTATTTTGGCTTACGGAAGCATTATAGGTAACAAAAATCCTGTTTTAGAGTTGCTGGACCTAAAAACTTAGATTTTTCAAGCATGTTTATTTAGCTACGGAAAAAATGAGGTTTACGGAAATCGACTCAGAAGGAGGGTTCTGGAAGTGTGAAAGATAAATATACACTCATGTCCATAAATTAAAAATAATTAAGAATCACACAGAAATTGAACTCTTAAATAAAAATTTCACCTGTAGAATTATCACACACATCTTGAAGAAGAATATGCAAATTACAGGAAACCACCAGATGGCGCGGATAGTACGTCATAATGACGAGAGTGTAAGAGAGGGGTATATAAGGAATGGTGGCAAACAAGTAAAATTGTTCACAAGCGCTTTAAAAGCCTTTCAGTGTAATAACCGCATAATTATGGCACAAGGGAAGCATTTGGATGATTTTTTTAAGTGGTAGAATTATCGGACGACTGGAATGTGGACGTTCCCAGCTGGAACTATCCGAGGAACTTGGAATCACGCATAGTGTCATCTCCAGGCTTTGGCAACGATTCCAAGATGATGGTAATGTGAGTAGATGTTACAGCACAGGTAGCCCCCGAGTTACAACGCCGAATGAGGATCGGTATTTGGCAGTTACTGCCAAAAGAAACAGACGGAGCACATCATCAAACCTATCTCGTCAGCTCTCTTCAGCTACCGGTACGACAGTTTCAAGGCAGACCGTGTACAGACGCTTAGGGCACACTGGTCTATAGGCTCGTAGGCCTGTCAGATGTGTTCCCCTTACCGCAACTCACTGTCGCCTGCGATTAACCTGGAGTAGAGAGCATGCATTGTGGACACCGCAACAGTGGTCTTGTGTGATGTTTTCCAACGAGTCCAGGTTTAGTTTGCAGTCTGATTCCCGCCGGACTTTCATGTGGAGAGCGCCAGGTACCCGTTACCACCAAGAGAACACCATTAAACGACACCGTTACGGTGGTGTAGGATGGCTCGTTTGGGGAGGAATTATTCTTGGTTCCAGAACTGAGCTGCATGTTTAGAGTGTAACGATGAGAGGCCACATCTACCGGGATGTCATTCTGGAACAACATGTACGTTTGTTTCGGGGCGCCATTGGTGCTGAATTTCTGTTTATGGATGACAACGCCCGTCCTCACCGTGCAAACATTGTAGACGAATGCCTTCAATCGTATGAATTGACCAGCATACTCACCGGACTTGAATCCAATAGAGCATATGTGGGATATGCTTGGCCGACGAATTGCAGCCCGTCAACCCCCTCCCACCTGTCTACCGGAACTTCGGAGGGCATTGTTTGATGAGTGGTGTAATATTCCCCAAGATCAGATTGATAATTTGATACTCAGCATGCGTAAGCGTTGTAAGGCCTGTATTGCATCGTCCGGGAGACATACTTTGTATTAACCATCATACTAACCATGTTATATTGTTTTTCGTAAATAGGTTCTTTTTTAAAATTTGCTCCAGGGAGTAAAAATCGCAATTTTTATTAATTATGTCAAACATATAGCATCTTTTTTGCTCTTTACCTTTTGTTTAATCAATAGACTTTACAAATAAGTCAAATTTGTCTTGCTTCTGTCTCTTTCTTTGCCTGAACTTCATTATCCTTAATTTACGGACATGAGTGTACTTCCGCTTTAGAAATTTAAGTCTTGACCTTTTTAAATAAAGAGGCAAAATCTATCAGGATATTTTTCAATACATCAAAAGCTTGATATGTTAGGACTATTTAGATAAAAATAAACTTGAAAACAATATTTAGCCGTACAATATAATGAAAACCCAGCGAAGCGCGGCGGATGATGGTTTGTTTATATCAGTAGTCTTCAAACGTTTTCGACTCACACACGGAACCCTTAGAAATGTAAAGTGTTTTCGGGAACTCTATTTTGTAAGCACACACATACTTAAAGAATATATCTTAAAATATTTTAAATAGATCAACATGTTATAGCTATTTTATGTGAAGATAGTTAATCAATGTATTGTAGTCTACCTACCCATGCATTACATTTAATAACGAGGATTTGTGCTTTATTTCTTTTACAAAAACTGTCGAAGTTTAGATCTGCTGAAATTATCTGCGGTCGCACATTTCATTTTTTATTTTTTTTAGCCACATATTTTGAGAAATATTTTTAATTCAAATGCATTGTTAGGAATGGCATTAAATTGCTTATAACTGTATGTGAAATTCTGTGTATTTTGCATGGGAATTTTAACCTGAAATTTTGGATTTTAATGTCGAATCTGTTGATATGTATATAAGTTGTTCCCTCTCCATTGTATGTGTTTTTCCCACAAATGAAGGGGTAAATTTTCCATTAGAAAACTATTTAGCTTTGCGGAACATTGTGTGTGTGTACTAACGAATGTAAAATTCTTTCTTGGAATCTGTGGAACTGCAACAGCGGCGTAACGTACACCCCTTCATTTCCCACATTGTAGGACTCTTAGGGGGCCCAAAGCTTGACTGAAGCAAAATACGTATTTGGGCTTGGGGCCCAAAACCTGAGTTTGCAGGGGGGGGGGGGAATATTCTTCGTCACGTTGTTTACAATTCACTGAACTGTAAACAACATGATGTTTACAATGTTATAAAGAAAACACATTTTAATATTCTCTTTTATTGTATTTAATAAAGGTTAAAAAAGTTATACAAAATAAAGTTATGTCTAAATAAAACTTTCAATTTTAATGACTGGCATGAGCTTTAGACACTTGTAGTTTTTCAAACTTCATAGAAAACGTGGATTCATTTTGCGTACTCATCTAAAATTTTCTTTTCAATTTTTAGTGACTCGTGGAACCCCTGGGTATGCCTTGTGAAGCCTCAGGGCTCCATGGAACATAGTTTGAAGACCATTGGTCTATATAAATAAAAATGAATATTTGTGTGCCTCTTATGCCTGCCTAAGCCATTCATCCGATTGCGATGAAACTTAGGAAAATGGTTGGACACATGCCCGCGGAGGTTTCTGCGTTAGTAAAACTATGTTCCGATAGATGCCCAAGTAGCGTTGCAGGAGATTATATATATATAAGAGGCGCTATAAATAATAATTTCCATTTTTAAATTATTAAAAGTACAGTCTTAAAATTTTGTAAGCAGATTGCATTTATGGAGTAGATACCCGCTACGGAATGATTTTAGTGAAAATCGATCCCTAAGGTGCGTTAGGGAATTAAGGGGCGCTAAAGATAAATATTCCCGTTTTTGAAATATTAGATCTATATATTTGAAATTTGATAGGTCAATTTCTTTTATGGAATAGAATTCCTCTAAGAACGGATTTTGCCAAAATCAACCTCAAGAGGTGGTGCGAGGGCTTAATTAGCATTTAAGAAAAAAAATTCCCGTTTTGGAACTATTAAACCTACAGTCTTGAAAATTGGTAGTCATGTTCCTTTCATGGAGTACAAATCCATTGAAAAAGTGGTTTTGCGAAAGTCAACCCCTAAGGGGCGTTGCAAGGCTTTAAGTAGTGTAATAGATAAATGTGTACCCGATTTTGGACAATTAGGCCTACAAACTTGAAATTTGGCAGGCATGTTCCTTTCATGGAGTATAGATCAGCTAATAAATGGCTTTGCGAAAATCGACAACCAAGGGGAGGGGGGGTTAAGTGCCGTTATAGATAGTATTCACGTTTTTTTTTAACTATTACACCTGCAGATATGAAATTTGGTTGGTATATTCCTTTCAAGGAGTTGAGAACCGCTACAAAAGAGGCTTTTACAAAATTGAGTCCCAAGGGTGTTGCGAGGGTAAAAGGAGTGTTAAAAGAGAATTCCGTTTTTTCGAACTGTTAAACCTAAACTTGATATTTAGCTGATATGTTTCTTTCATGGAGTAGAGGTCTTCTAAGAGAGGGTTTTGCGAAAATCCACATCCAAGAGGGGTTGCGAGGGCATTTTATATAAAAAAAAATTCGTTATATGAATAACTAAATCTATAAACCTAAAATTTAGATAACATAATTTTTGCTGAGCATTGATTTGATAAGGAGGGGATTTTCAAAATCAACCCACACAGGTGTTACGGGAGTGTTATAAGATAATAAAAAAAATCCCTTTTTCACCTATTAGACCTACAGATTTCAAATTTAGCAAATCTAATTTTTTTGTTGAGCAGACATATGCTAAGAAAACATTTTTGTTTGTTTAATTTGCATTTAACTTAAATTTAACACATAAAAAAAATTCCTCAATCTCTTTTGTTTTATTTTTCAATTCACCCTTGCAAAAAACGGATATGCCAGTTAGTTATTGAACAAAAAGAGCTCATTTAAATTGTTTGTAGATTTTCGCATTGAGTTATGATGCGCAATTACACTAAATAATAGTTTGCGAAGGTTCCTGTTTCTATATTGCAGAAATTTTATAAAAAGTATTTACCTCTATATCTTCTTTTTCTGTTACTCGATCTATGTGTCTTCCAAAAAGAAGGGAAACACTGTTGGTAAACTGAGATTCAGCCAATGGTTCAGAAAAATAAATTGGTTCACCACCAGTCTTCTTCATGTCTTTCACAAACTCGGCTACGTCTTCCTGATGCAAAAACAGGGACGAAGGAAAATTATTAATAGCAAGCTATATAACATGAACCAATGTCAAAATTTATTTACTGAAAATCAATAAATCATTACTTCATTGATCATTTAGATAATTTTTGCAGTTTATATCCCGAATAAAAATGAAACAGATTTCAAAATGTAAATATTTTATATATTTAAAAAGGTTTATTGTTGAGAAGAAATTTATATACATAGTGAGCCAAAAAATATATTAATCTTAAAAGTTTCCGAACCAAAATAATTTGTAACACAATACTTATATAATACTTATACAATACAATTTATAACACTACAATACGCATAAGTTTTAATATTGGAAAGTCAAAAACTGTATAAGAGGAAAGTAGTAGAAATATTGCAAATTTAACTTTTTTAGAATCGGTTTCTAAGAACCTTTTTTTTTTCATTTAACGATTCTACCTACAGTGCAGTCACAACTAATGAATTCACTGTATGAAAGCATAGTAAGGAACAATAATTTGCTTTGCTTAAACACCGATAAAAAATAAATATTATTGATTCAGATCATTAATATTTAATTTTTTGATGTGTAACATCTTTCCTCTCGGTTGTTGGATATTTGTGGTAGTGATTTCCTGAAAAGGGACCGAAATGCGTAACAGGAAACCGGGGAAGCGCGCGCTATTTGATTTGACCAATGAGCGAGCGTGATGGTGTCCATCGACTTGGCCTGTTCCCCCCCCCCCCCGCCTTTATAGTTTTTTTACTAATGATTACCTTTTTTGGGCAGGGGAGGGCTAACACACAAAAATATCAATCCCTATGCTAGTCCTATGGTGCCATTTATTGGATGAAATGGGTTGATATTAGGGGGATAAAAAAAACTACCTGTTTGGTTCGGAAGTACAAGGACTCGACACCCCTAGATTCCCCCCCCCGGGTCAGCATTTTGCCAATAGGTCGACACCAGAGTCTCTCAATCCACTCGGGCCTAGCTCATTCGATCTCTCTGCCTCCATTGTATATTCTCACCGGATTTCTTGCTCATAGGGTTATTCCCTGTATTTTATTTCAACGTTTTAAACTTTTTAAAACTGATTAAACTTTTTAAAATCTGTAATATCTTGAAATGTGTGTATTTGAGTCTCTGCTTTGAGTTTTGAACCACAGGTTCCTCTAGGCGAGACCCATCCATTTATCCACTTAGCCCTCTTTTGGTAGGTCTAGGGGAGCTTTAGCACTAAAATATCCCATGTTATTCCTATGGGGTTGGATAAAAATTTTGCCCCCCTGTTGGAGTTGAGATAGGGTCTTGATATTTGGAGGTTCGATAGTATTACGTAATATCACGAGATATACGATACGATGATGAGATGCGATGCCCACTACTATTTTATTTAACTATTTTAAACTTTTTAAAATCGCAATAACTCTGAGGTTTTTTTGACGCCACACTCGGAATATTCACAGCCCATCCATGTGACCTATCTGACAAGGCCCTCAGCTAGCTACTACACAATAGTTATCACAAGTCTTCGCTCTTCCCCAAATTGAACAAGAATAATATTTTTGATAAAAAAATGCCTTACTCCTTCAGTTAATTAAATAAAATTTGCATTAAAGATATAATTGTTCGATAAAAAATTATTTCCAATCATAGCCGATTAATTTTTTTCAGGATTTAAGTTACTATTGGCGTATTTACCATTACAACATGTCAAATGTTACACATCATATGCGACTACTGTAAGGCTCGTTCCTTTTTTGTTATCGGTAATCAGTTTCGGGTCGTTTGTTGCCTACCCCTGATTTATATTAGGGGTGGGCAACAGAGTGAGTGAGTGAATATTAACGTCCCACTGTTCAGCTACACGAGTGCTTTTGGGGACGGTCCGCGTAATTTTGAACCATGGTCAAGTGACGCGGACGACACCTGAGCTGGCACCCACCTCTCCTAACTACCACACCACACCAACGGGAGGACGTTTGAGCTCTCGACAGATTTAAGGTGCATCGCTCCCCTACACGGTGGGTCTTAAGTGATACTGGGATCGAACTCATGACACGCTAGTCACGATAAGATGCCTAGACCACTTGGCTACCGCGGCCACAGGGGTGGGCAACAAGCGGTCCGCCAAGACAGTCAAAAAATCCCTTTGACCCAAGATTTCTTTCTAGTGCTTGATACAAGATTCGTCTTTTATTTTTCACTATTAGGAAAACTGAATTCTTATATAGAAAAACAAAGTACCTGAAAGTGTTTCTACTAAGAGATCATCTGCAGAGATTGAAGGACGAGGTTACAAAAAGTTTTCAAGATTCTAAGAAAATTGATCCTAAATTTAATTTGCTCTGTTATCTTATTGCTGCACATGTTGATGTTGATGCAGCACTTGAGGAGTTACAGCTTGAACTAATAGACTTGAAGCCAGATCACAGTATAAAGAAAATGTTTAAGGCTTGACATTCACTTTTACAATTCTTTGTCCGCTGATAAATTTCCCTGTATGAAAAAATTTGCTGTGAAATTGTTATTTATATTTTAGTCGACATATGTTTGTGAGCAATTTGTGCAGGGTGTACTGGAACTAAGGAAACAGCTTGATATAGATTTCGTCCCCGAACTTCTGGTCTCATCTTTGAACCTAACTGTTGATAAATGTTTTCGATTCCGCATTAAGCTTACCCAGGCAGTTTCCAAAAAAAGCGAAATACCTCAATTTTAAAGCTACTTGCCCTAAAAACGATAGACACCATGTATCCTGAACCTGACGGTGCATATTTATACTGAAGAAAGCCTTTTGAAGGAATCGGACAGCGCAGGAGCAAGGGTGTATTGCCACCTTTGTGCCTTTTATTTAACAACTGGAAAATTCACAACCACTTTTGATGGTGAGGTTGTTGTCGTTCAAGTATCCCTTGCACAGTTGTATTGTCATCTGAATAGCTTTATTAGGGCTGTTGTCTTCTGTGATTCAAAAGCGGAGATTTTTGCTGTGAACTCAAATTCTACTCTTGCCTCCTCTAACATCTGTAAAAAACTGCTGCAGAGTCTGTCTGAGTACTCTAAACAAATTGTTCTGCAATGGATCCCTGTACACTGTGGTGTAACTAGTAATGAGTTAGTGGACCACCTAGCAAAGAAAGGAGCTACCATTAAACATACAACAAGGAAAGCTGTCCCTTTTACCAGGGCCAAGTGTATTATTAAGAAAAAGATGGAAGATCTCACTTCAGTTCAATACACAGAGAGAAATTCTAATAAGGTTTGGTGGAATAATCTTAAGGATCTTCCCATGTGGCCAAGACGTAAGGCAGTTGCCAAGTTTCGTCTAGCTACTGGACACGACTGTCTCCTCAGACATCTTCATCGAATGCATGTTGCACAGGCCCCTTTCTGCTCGCTCTATGATATTTGGGAAGACTGACCACATTCGCCACTACCCAGCACTAAAGGGCTCCTCTTCAAACGATCTTTATTGGCAAGCTAGAGATTTATTGGGTTCAAATACTTTTTTCGCCACGTTTTTATTTCCTACTTTGTTTGTTTTTGTTTTGTTCCTACTCCCTTGTGGTGTAATGGTTTTTTGTAGTCCTGGCCATTGGAAATTTTAAAAAAAATACTTGTGAGAAAAGTTTTCCTTGCCTAAAGATCAACACGAGTAAATACAAATGCAAGTTGTCTGATGTAAGCTCGCAGGCTGTGGTGAGAATTTCAACAAATAATCTCACTCCTAATTTAGAAATAAAAATTGTAGAAAAGTATAATAGTGTACTTTTGTCTCATTCATTTGATTCTAAAATTAAATATGCTTGCAGCTGAAGACAATATGAAATTAGCACACTAAAAAAATTGAATAAAACACGCCCATTATTTTATATAACTTCTTATTAGTTTTCATAATGAATGCCATCATTTTAAAAAGTGTGGCCTTCCGATACCCTCTGCTCCCACAACGTTGTCCACGAGCCAAAACAAGTTAAACAACCCTTAAACCACAACTTAAACTACATTAATTTGGCATAATTTAAGAAAGAGCTCCTGGAATCTATAAAGCAGATATCAAACCGTGTTAGAAAGAGGGGCTTTTGTCGCCAGATTTCCTCGGCACTTTGATGTAACTCAGTGATCAAGCAATACTTGAAAGCTGTAGTTACTGATGATAGAATATATAAAAAATTTCCAGCACGATAACCTAAAAAAGACCTCACAATGCAAGACACACAAACACTATTAAAACCTCAACTCTTGATTTATTATTTATAAAATTGTATATAATATCTTCACGTTTATCATATATAGCTTCAATAAATAATATTTCTTAATTTTAGAACTGAAATAAATAACTGATTTGGTTTAATTTAGTATAGATTCAAAATGTACCTAACATGGAAACAAATGTGTTTGAATTGATACCAGTAAAAGTTCTAATCACACATATTCATAAGCTACATTAAAAATTAGTATTATTTTAAAAAAAGACAGCTTTCTTCATTTTTGTTGATATCTGTGATATATATATCTCTATATATATATACTTTAGAGTTTCTTACTTAATTATTTCAATATTATAATTTTTCTCTTTGTATAAAAATTAATTTTAATTGTGCATTACCTTTTCAATTTAGTTCATAAAATTTCCGTATTTAGATGAATTATTGCGAAATATATTTATGAGTGTGTCATAATATAGAATATTGTAATAAATCAAAAATCTAATTAAGATATCGAAAACAAATTCCCTTTTTAACAAGAAAGGTACCCAGTACATTGAATGATAAACGTTAATATATAAGTTATAAAAAAAAACCTTCAGTTGTGTTTTATTGGATGCTTTTGTAATACAGTTAAGGAAAATTTTGCCGTTGCTTCAAGAGAACCGTAATTGCTCACAGATTAGACGCACACACACGCACAAGTTTAATGGATGGCAATGTTCCAGTCTTCATGAGTTCAAGTTCTGTTTCTAATGAGTTTCTGTTCGAAATTATGAGAGATGTTGCATATTAAATGGACTTTTGAGTCCGTACATAATTTTAACGATTAGTATTTTAGTAGGTAAGAGTTAGGTATTCTGAAATATATAGTCGAGTAGTGTGGGATACCGAGATTTTTGTCTCTGTTTTTAGCAGCTAATGCGTGAGATAACTTTGAAGTGCTGAAGAAAGACTCTCATGAAGCATTGCAGAGAGAGTTTGATCATTTTTTGTTGTTGCCATACCACTCGCTACAAAACACAAAGTGTGTTTGCGATTTTCAAGTATTTTGCAGGTGTTTTCAAACATTTTAACTGACGAGTACACATGTGACTAGAACGTTAAAATTAAGCGTAATGTTCACTAAAAGAATTATAGCTTGTGTAATACTGTGGTCGTTTCTTAACTGATGAGGTTTTATTCTACTGTTTAAAGGGTTCGTTTTCCAAGATGGCGTGTCGAGCATTATGGAATACTAGATATTCCACAATGCCCGACATAGTTCATTCTGATGTATTATTAGTAATATACTTTATGCCATCAACTTTGGAATCAGAAAACAAAGGCACTGATTGTATCGTCTGCCACGGAAAATTCTTCTAAGATCGACGAGGGAAAACTTGGTTTCAATGCTTCAGCAGTTTTCAGTGGGCTCACCTTGACTGTACTGGACTGTGACTTTCTTAATAAATTCGAAACAGAAGAATGACTCTCCCGTATACTTAAAAATTTTTTTAACTATAAAAGTCATATTAACTACGTTTAATTAAGTCTTAATTAGTTTTTCCAATGGTTTAAACCCCCATGCCACATTACTCGACTATTCCATAATATCCTCTATTTATCCTTTTTCTTTAGAATATTTTTTTATAACAAAAAAAAATAAATATTAGTTTTTTTTTTGACGTGTGTAATTCTTTATAATTGTTTATAGTATATATCCATGATTATTTTGGAGATTTTTTTTTATCAAAAACCTGTAAAGTTATTTTTAGAAATGTATAAATGGTATTCTATAATATCCGACTCTCATCTATAATTATTGTTATATTGATAATTATTATTGATTGATTTTGATTATTTTCAATATATTCGAATTCCTCGAATATATTGAAAATATATTCGATTTTATCGAATCGAAATCATAGCCATTCCACAATTTCTCAATCCTCTTTCTCCAGATAGTAATTTCTTTTTTCGGCCCGAGATTTTTCATTCTTTAAACCGTTACTATATTTTTATTTCTATTTTCCCATATTCTACTCTCCATGTTTTTCTGTTTTTCCGCCCCCCCCCCGTTCCTAAAAACCTCATATACTGTTTCCTTAAATTCTTGTACTTTTCCAATTTACTTTCCATAAAAACAGTAAGTAGATTTTCGCTTACTTTATCTTTGTGTGCTTCTTTTAACATTAATATATTTAAACTCTCATCAGGGATAACCATTCTTTTAAACTACTTTACTACCAACTTGGATTAAAAACTACTGGTTTCCAAGATCTATTTGGCGCGATTTAAAAACCGCGCCAAAAAAAGACGTTTGGCTCGTAGTGCTCCGATATCAAATTAGTTCCTCAACCAAAAACATTACTCAGTCGTTCTCATTTATCAACTACCAGGAAAAAGAAACAAAAATTTAGCCTTAAATAGTTTACGGAAAAACTTCCCAATAACGATTATTAATATAATGTGATTATTATTTGAAGATACTTTTACTATGTCTTAGAAGCACATAAAAAGCTTGTGTAAATAATTTGTGTATACTTGCATACATACCTGTATAATTTTTTCCCATAATCCTTTACCCATTCCTAAATCTCTCATTGTTTGCAAAACAAATCGTCTCTGTTCTTGCCATTCTTCACCGTTCATACCAATAATACCTAAAATATAAGATAAACATTATAAATGAAGAATCAAAAGCCTTTATACGTTTAAATAAAAATGAAGAATTATATTAGTTAAAAATTAAAAAAACTTTTTTAAGCACAAGCTTTTATTTAAATGCTCTAAAAAGAATAAAATAAACTTTTCCTTCAAAACTTATTTTACTGTCAACTTATAACGTCATTATACAATTTATATGATATAAAAGCTTGTCGCGAGATTTAAGTACTCGTATTCACTTAGTTTAAATTTTTAAAAATTAAAATCATTGAGGTCAAGTTATTTATTTTACTTGTTTATCTACACAGGTAAATCTCGCGACAAGCTTTTATATCATATAAATTGTATAATGACGTTATAAAAGTTGACAGTAAAATAAGTTTTGAAGGAAAAGTTTATTTTATTCTTTTTAGAGCATTTAAATAAAAGCTTGTGCTTAAAAAAGTTTTTTTTATTTTTAATTTATTTTTTACTTTTTAGTTATCGCTGGACAGGTTTCTCAGCATGTTCAACTCATTCAACGCTGGTTCACCATCCCTGATTTAGCTGAATCAATTATCGCAAAAAGGGTATTAGACGAAAAACACAATTTTTTTTAAATCCGTATTTTTATCAATCTTCGTGCAGATCTTGGGTAATATTGTTCTACACACGAAAAAAAGGTTTCGTGAAATTATCTTCATAAATGACGAAGTTTTTAAATGTTTAATTAAAATTGTGATTATTTTTTGAAAAATCTTAAAGAATATATTATTTATTTGAAATATTTTGAAGGTAAGGGATATATTTCTCTAACATATTAGAAGAAAAATCTAGTTATTTATTAAAAAAATTCAAAAAAGCATTTAAATATTTGTATTAATCAATAAAATGCTTAAAATTCAAAACGCATGTTGTAATCAAAAATGAAAGTTTTCTCAACTAATGATAATATTTTGCTGGACATTGGATATCTTCTACGTAAGAATCTATTTTTTTAATTGCTCAGGTCATCTTTAGAAACTTGATTTTGAAAAAATAATTAACCATCGTATTATTTTTATACAGTCAAACCTCCATGTAACGAATCTCTATTTTGGGAATTTCTCTATTTTAAGAACTTTTTCTGGACCCAAGCACATATTACTCTTTTCTTCGTAAAATAACTCCAAATAGCGAAGTGCATTTCCTATTTAACGAAATTTTTCTTCTCAGATTCGATTTTTTTCTTTCCTTATTTTTAGAATCTCCTTATTTGCAAATTATTCTCTTTTGGCACATTTTATGGATATCAATAACCATGAGCTGGTTTTACAATGTACCTAACTCATCTAGAGAAACAAAATTGCCGTAATTTTTCAAATAAAATTAACAGATACTATTTGTAATTAAATTTAAGGACACATGTGTCGTAGTGTGTGTTTAGATTACTGGTGATAAAAAATGAGGTATATTTAAATTACTTGTAGGCTTAAAATTAGAAAATTTCTTTAAAAAATTCATTTATTTTAATATAAAATTATTTTTTAATTGAAAATACATTGCATTTCTGGATAATATTTTTCTCTTATTGTTTTCCAAGCGGATTCCTTTTTGATGGGTAAGATATATATAAAAAATGATCCTTCCAATTCTGTAATTATTTTTTGTCTGAGTTTCATAGATTAAAGTTAGATAAATTTTTTTAAAGAATTTCTACAATACTCCATCGCAGTTTAACTTGGCAGCGTTGAGAAAGGTATACAATGTACCAATCTACTTGAAAAATAGCTCGACTTTTTTTTTTTTTGAATTTAAATCCAAGAAAATAGATAGAAATTTGTAAAAAAATTGCATACGTTGCAGAAATTAGATTATTTTTACGTTGTAGAAATGTAATTATTTTTTAGACAAAGTTAATAAATACAGTGAATAGCGCAACGTTATGAAATTTTAGTTTGGCTGAAAACCGATTTTCGACGCCAACTTTTGTCATTGTTGTAAAAATAACATTATTACAACAATGCAGATATATCCAAGTTGGCGCCCAAAACTAATTAAATGTTTTTAATTAATATCTTTTTAATTAATTGCAATATCGGAATATAAATTGTCAAAACATGCATTGTCATCCAAACTGAACGTGTATACAAAATTTCAGCTCAATGGAGTGAAGATATCAGCTTGAAAATTGAGTTGCAAGATTCCACCCGAACAAATTACATACATACATACATACATACATACATACATACATACATACATACATACATACATACATACATACATACATTGTAAGTTAAATAAAAGCTTGTAATAAGAAAGTTTAAAAAACACCATGTGTAGTTTTAAAACTGAAACCCCTTATATACTACGTATGCATCTCAGAAAAACTTCCAACTTTAGTAACTTAACCATTAAAATTACTCCTCTGAAAATAAATTTGTGATCCCTTTTATACCTGCGGATTGATTAAGGTTGCACAAACAATGGTGTTCACAATTAAGAGAATTTTAGATTTGGTCAATTATCTCTAGAACTACGGAACAGATTTCAATTAAATTTGGTATGTACATAGGGTTGATTACAATGCAAAAAATAACCATTCAACAATTATAATACACACACATGATCGTGCTTAACACTCATCGGAGTCTGAAGGTATAAAACAGCAGTTCCAGAATAGAACTAAAAAAAATTGATTAATAGGAGATATTGTCCCCTCTTACTCATACACGCTTTGCACCGTGAGTTAATACTGGAAATAAAGAAATTTTCAGTTTCGGTAGCAATTAATCCCTCTTGTTCATCAACTCTGTTTTCAGGCCTTAGATGGTTCTTGGAGGAGGGTTGTGAGTTGCAATTTATCTTCCCAGAACATTTAAAGCATGCTTTATAGGAATGAAGTCTGGAGATCTGACTGGCCAATCCATCCAGTAAATATCCTCACTTTCAAAAAATTCGTCGACCAGACGAGCTTTACTTACACCTGCTTCAAAATTTAGTAGCTCTGCGTAGCACTTTTTCCAAGAGAACACAAAAATTAATACCCATTATACACTTAACAAACGCAATTTCTTTCAATCGCCGACGACTCAATACATCCACCTGCAAAATACGACACCAAGGCGAGCGTACCACATGATTTAGCCCCCCAAGCTATAAGGGGCCCCAATATATGTAATACTTCGATACTTTAAAATAAGTTTTATTAAGGCGATCCTTTTATTTATTTTCCAAAGTAGGGCCCCTAAGAAATTTTGATACGGGGCCCACTCAAGTCTAGCTACGCCAGTGATCTGATCTTAATAATTCCAAATAAGAATTTCAAGAGATATACACTGCTGGCCACACAAAATGCAACAACCTGAAGGAAGCATGCAAACCGTATGAAATTTACATCATGCGTTGGCAGCAATGAAACATGCAAATCATTAGCATTACAGCGCAGACGCACATCACGGGCAACCATAGCGCCACCCGTAAGCGTTATCTAAGATTGGCTTGCGAAGTATAGATTGGCGATTTGAAGTACGGCAATTGTTTTTTTTTTTTTGTGGGTTTTTTTTCCTTACGTAAGCTATTTAAGTAAGACTCGTGGAAGACATCGACCGCCTTTTAACCAAGTTTCTAATTTCGACCGAGGAAGAATAGTAGCCTGTAGGGATTGTGGATTATCCTTCAGAGAAATAAGTCAACGTGTTGGACGAAACCAAGCAACTGCGATGCGGATCTGTCATTGCTGGATGCAGGAGGAAAATACGGGGTCGATCGCACCCACTTCGTTCCACCACTGCCCATGATGACAGGCGGATTGTGCGAATGGCAGTGTTGAATCACGTACCCACATCACGAACCATAGCACAGAAGATTCAATCTGCTACGCATCATTCGGTGTTCGCTCGTACCTTTTGGGACCGTTTGCAGCAGAAAGGAATGTCCGCAAAGCATCTATTGCTTCGTTTACCCTTGACTGGAAACCACAGGCGTTTGCGCCGCCAATGGTGCGATGAACGGTGGACATGGACAATGGAATGGAACGACATTGTGTTTACTGACGAATCCCGCTTCTGCCTGCAACATCACGATGGTTGGATTTGAGTTTGGAGACACCGTGGTGAGAGGCTGCTGAACTGTTGTGCTATGCATCACCACACTGGTCCTGCACCCGATATCATGGTTTGGGGTGGTATTGGATTTCACTGCCGCACCCCTCTAGTACGTATTGCCGGTACACTGAACAGCCAGCGCTACATCTCTGAGGTGTTGGAGCCCGTGGTCCTCCCATACATTCAGCGCTTGCCATCAGCCATATTCCAACAGGATAATGCGCGACCACACGTGGCACGCAATGTTCAAGAGTTCTTTATCCATCAGATTGAATTGCTTCCTTGACCTGCTTGTTCTCCCGATCTATCACCAATCGAAAACGTGTGGTCCATACTTGCACAACGACTGGCCCGGGATACACCACCCGCTGCTACACCAGATCAACTTTGGCAATATGTGGAAGCCGCATGGACTGCTGTACCCCAAGGATATATCTAAAGCCTCTATGATCCTGTGTTGATGCGTGTGGCAGTGGTTATAGGCAACAATGGAGACTGCACTAACTACTGATTTTGTCATCATGCACACGTCACAAGAGGCTGAAATTTAATTGTTTGATCTTTGCACAACATGCTATCTTCGAAATAAATTTCGCTGTAATATCTCTGGTCCTTTTTGGTGTTGCATTTTTTGTGGTCAGCAGTGTATATAAAATGTATCTCCATCATTCTTTATATAATTTTTTTAAATGTTTTATTTGCATTTTTTAAGAAATAAACTTGTAGTCTATATATAATTCGTGCTAATTTCGGAAAATTCCAATATAAAACAACATAATTTTCAATAAAACAAAGAATAAAAAGGAATACCTAGAAATGATATTACGTAAGATCGAAGTTTCCCTACCCGCTATGAGCAAAGAATTTTTTTTCTGGGAACAATAACACAGGAAACCGGATAATGTATGAAATGAGTATCGGAAAATTGAGGTTCCGATAAGGATTAAGGATGTACAAAAGCATCTCGGTTTCGCCCATAAAAAAATACGAATTCAATATTTTATTATATATTTAATCTGATTCCAAAGCACCCGTTGGTGTGGTGTGGTAGTAAGAAGAGGGGGTACCAGCTCAGGGGTCGTCCGCGTCACTTGACCATGGTTAAAATTACGCTGACCGTCCCCAAAAAGCCCTCGTGTTAATATTCACTCACTCACTCACTGATTCCAAAGCGACTATTATTACATGATCTGAAAAGCAAAAAAAAAAGTTTAATTACGAAAAATAAATTAAAAATGTCTTTACAACTTCATTGTTATTTTCTTTTACAAAAGTTTAAAATAATTGAAGGCGTTTCACTTTTAGATGAAAATTTCACACATACCTCCTTTTCCTACTAAGAAATCAAAAGAATGTGGAGGTCTTGCCATTGCCATTGGGTGATTCAAAATTTCCTTTGCTAACTCATAATCACTGATGATTATCATGAGTTTTGGTCCTATGTACAAACTGAAAAAAATAATGAATACATATTATTAAAATTTTTAAAATGTGTTAAGCAATGCGTCCCTGCAAAGAAATGCAAGCACGGGAACGTAACCCAATTCCCATGATTCTTTTATTTTGAACTCTAGTTCAGGGGTTCCGCTTTGACCCAAGATTTCCTTCTCGTGCGCGATCAAAGATTGATCTTAAATTTTTCACTATTAGGAAACAGAATTCTTTATTCATAATTTCTTTATTCGGGAAACAAAGTAACTTGAAGTGTTTTTATTCAGAGATCATCTGCAGAGATTGGAGACGAGGTCACAAGATTTCTAGATTGTAAGAAAACTGAGCCTATATATTCAATTTGCTCTGTTATCCCACTGCTGCATGCATTGGTACAGCACCTGAGAAGCTACAGCCTTTAACTTATTGATTTACAGTCAGATTACAGTGTAAAGAAAATGTTATATGCTACGACATTAATTGACTTTTACAAATATCCGACAGCTGAAAAATTTCTAAATGTGATGAAGTTTGCTGGGAAATTGTTATTTATATTTTAGTCGACATATATGAGCGAGCAAAGTTTTTTCTTGCGTGTATGCACCAATATGCCCCATCTTGCATGTATGCGTGTTTGCACCAATGTATTAATTTTTTTCTTTAATTGTTTTTAATACAGTCGAGTCGCGAAGTTGGAGGGACCAATGAAAAACTTCGAATTATAAAGAGGGTAGAAAAAATTCCCAAAAAACACGAAAACAAATTTTTTTTGCAAACACATTTAAATTTGAAACTATGCAATAAAACAACAATTGTACAATGTATAAAATTATTATAAAGTATTTTTAAAAAGTAAATATTTTATACAGTATAAATATTTTACAGAAGTTAAAAGTCCTCTATTAAAAGAATACATTCACTTAAAATTACTTTAAAGTATTTTTAAAAAATAAATATTATATACAGTATAAATATTTTACAGAAGTTAAAAGTCCTCAATCAAAAGAATACATTCATATACAATCCTACGCATTTCTTCTTCACAATAGCGAACCATCCTTTCTGAACACATGTGCAGCAAGGCCACGTGTTAAACGAAAGATATGGATGGCTGACAACAGGTGTGGTTGGTCTATTGTCCACTTAAAGGAATGAAAACAATAAAAATGTCTTTTCGCCTGAGGAATCAGAAAACACTAAGAAGGGGAAGCAGACAGATGGTCATCAAAGGGGATACGTTACAGGGGATACATGCAGAGCACAACGCAAAACTTGTAAGCCCCAGATTGTTCGCTACAGGACTGTACATGATAGTGATTGTTCGAATTGTCAAGAGTTTTATAAGAAAACTTCGAATTATATAGCGTGTTGTAATCTGGCCAGCTACAGATTTTACTTCGAAATATTGAGTGTACCAAAACGTATTGTTTTAGTTCGAAATATCAAGAGTTTTTCTAGGGACTGAGTATATAGTTCGAATTATCGCGCGCGAGACTCGACTTAATGAACATTCATTCCTTGTATGGATAGTTTTACTTCACTTAGAATGGCAAACATGTCTGCTAAATAAGATTAACTTTGTAACCATTTTTCATCAAATAATCATAAAGTATGTCGTGCCATTCATTTAAAAATATTCTGAATTCTAAATGTAAGAGAAGGATTCTATGGTTTCAGGATAAAATTCTCCACATAATAAAGCAAATAATCACTAATTTAGTTATCTTTTTTTTTTCTTCCAAAATTTATCATTTTTACAGTATCGTTTAAAGCGTCCATTAATGCATTCTTTATTCGTTTGTCTGCTATAATTCACTATTCCAAATAAGTTGTTATGGTTGAGTTTCATTTTTTCTTTCTCCATTCTATTGTATGGTTATTAGAAACAAAAATCGGAAATTGGCTTTCATCTGCAAACAGCATATCATTCCAATAGAATATTAGCTTATTTATCATTAATTTTGGGAATCTTAAGCCTCAATTTTTTATTCCTTGGACTCACTGAAAATTACTCTTTCCGCAAAATTTCCTTTTAAACCAGTTGATCTGAATACTTATCCAGTAGTTTAGGGTGAAATTAAAGAAGAAAACTACTCATTGAATTTTATAATAATTTTAACAGAGTTCAAACATAGATTGTTCATGCATCTTTTAACTATAAAACTTTTTTTCTCGTCGAGAACTTTATCGGATTAACAATTTTTCTCTTGTTATCAATTATATTTTCTTTCTTCAACTCTTTATAAAAAACAGAAAGCGGTCCAGCTGGATGAAATTACTAATTTAGCAGGTGTTATTACACTTTTATAGTAAAATAATAAGTTTTTGTTGTTTGCTCACTGTATATTAAGCAGAATATTTTTGCTCGCGAACAAACAAAACTATAACCAAACGATACTTTAAACGTCAATCGAATGCAAAAATTAAAAAAAAGTATTGTTGAATATGTTTATATTTGATACATAAATTTATTTAAAATTATGATCATCAAAATTCAATTTTTTTGTTTTTTGTTTCCAATTTATTTTAATGAACTTTAAAATTGATATGAGATAGGTTTTTCAATATTTACATTTAAATGTGTTTTATAGTGGAAAATGATGCTTTTTTACTTTAAGTTAAATTTCAAAATTCAGCTACAGGGCTTTTCTCACAAATTTTTCAAGTATCAGATCAATTCTAGGAACCACCTCGTAAGTGTAATTTCAAGTACTTTATGTATAAATTTTTCTTTTTTTCTTTTTAACAAGCAGTTTTTAAAGTGACTTTTATTCTTTATATTACTACTGAACATGAATAATCTAGGTTGTATAAAAATACCTGATATTAAATTTACTTAATTCGAGTTTCAAATTAGAGTACACCAGTTTAAAAAATAGAACAACAAATTGAACAATTTTTCTATCAAATTATATGAAAAAGGCAAAAAATGAAGAAAATTTTATTGGGATTAATAAAATAGTTGTATAAAATAATCAAACTATTTTTAAAATTGAAGGGGGAAAAAATATATATTGAAATTTTTTACCCGAGACATTTCTTAAATTGTTATATTTTGACGATACAAATAATTATTATTAATAAGGGAATCAATATCTAACTGAATTATTATTTGAAGCTAATTTAAAATTTAGAACTTTAAAATAAATGGGAAATTACAGACACTAAAACAAAAATATTTTTATCAAACGTGGTTGATGTAGCAAATTCTTATACTTGATTTACTGAAAAATAATATGAACATATCTTTTTAAATGAAATGAGCACAAAATAATTCAATAACTCTTTCACAATCTAAACCGAATCGGAAGACAGGTTAAATCTATGTTGATACAATAAAAAAGTCAGCTTCGTAAGTGGAAACGATATCCGAAGACAAGGTAAAGCTATGTCGATACAATAAAAACGTCGGCCTCCAAAGTAAAGACGGTGTCCGAGGACAAGGTAAAGCTATGCGTCAGCATCCTAGGCGGAAGTAGTTTCAGAAGACCGGGTTAAGCTTTGTTAGATACAAGAAAAACGTCAGCTTCATAAATCGAAACAGTGTTCGAAGACAAGGTAAAGTTATGTTAATTCAATAAAAACGTAAGATTCCTAAACGGAAACGGTGACTCAAGACAGAGAAAAGGAAAGGTTTTATGATGTAAATCGGTGTGCAATCGTGCAGTATTAGAGAGTTTGTACTTGTATTTTAGTTATTTCTAGACGGTTTTTGATGCATCAATAACGGTACCTTCTACGATTTCATCAACATATTTATAATAAAAAGAAGAAATAAAATGTAATAAAAGAAGATGTCCATATCTCTCTCTCTCTCTCTCTCTCTCTCTCCCTCATGTAATTAAATAGAAAATAAATTATTTAAATCCATAAATCAGATGACATTTTAAATCTTCAGGCTCTTAAAAGTACCAAGATAAGTTTGAAACAGTAAAATACCAAAATTTATATTCTTTGTTTTGAGACTCCTTGTTTGATATTTCTAATGGAGCTTAGAGAATTTTTTGGATGCCTAATAAGGGCACTTTAGTTATTTTCTAGAACTTTACAACAATAAATTTTTAGCTCAAAAGTTTTTTCTTTTCTTTTTAGTTGCACATGTGGGCATGAATTTTAATATCTCATAATATATATTTGCTTTTAGATATCATTTTTTAAAAATGAGTTAAGGTATCCCCGACTCTACTTGCGACAACTTTTTTTAAAAGAATGGAGATATACGGTTTTTTTGTGGTTTTTGGATTTGTTCAGTACATTTTAAGAAAAATATGCTAATTAAGAAGAGAAAAAGAAATTTTGTTTCTAAAATAGGAAAAAATTAGTAAAAATTAACAAAAAATAACATAAACGGGCCCAGTTCTGTATCAAGAGTTTATGAACAATTTTTCAATTTTGATCTGTTGATTTGCTATTCACTTTTAAAATGACTTTCAGGATATTTTATTTTTTACAAAAACTAGAGCACCTTATCTTAGTAATTATATGAAATTGCTTAACATGACATTGATTATATTAACATAAGGGACTGTAAATTTTGTAATAAAATAGTGATTGATAAATCTGAAGGTTAAAAGGCATCTACTATTATACAGAACATACATAAAAAATTCAAATAATTATTTTCAAAACTTTTTGAGCAATCGCTGGCTCCGTTTGAGCATTTTCAAAAAAAAAAAAAAACACACACACACATTTCGAGGAAAGCGCGTTTTAAAGTATGCCATCTTGCTTAAAGTAATGACATCTGCTTTTACAAAAATACTTGTATTTTTTGTTCCAGTGAATGAAAAATAATAAACTTGATGTTTTTATAAAGCTGATAAGATGGTCTATAAAATAAAATCATAAAAAAAAAATTGGCAAAATTCCCAATTTTAGGGTAGTCGGATACCTTGAATGCAAGAGGTGTTGGAGTAAAAAAGATGAACTCACTCAACGAACTTCGAAAGCCGATAGTCAAAAAATGCGATGTTATCAGTTTGATGGAACTTAAAAAAATCGGTTTTTTTAGCTTCTATCGGACAACACAGCATTTAATTCTGTAGTATAGTGTGATCAGCCGGACAAATTGAATGTTTCACTTAAACAAAAAAAAGTGTAGTTTTTCACCAAGATAATGCGAGGCCTCGTACAAATTTAGCAACTCGCCAAAAGCTTTTACAGGGATATACTGACACATCCACCATATTCTCCAGATCTGGCATCTGCTTTTACTAAAACACTTTTAGTGTTTGTTCAAGTGAAAGGAAAATAATGAACTCGATGTTTTTATAAACCTAATAAGATGGTCTATAAAATAAAATCATTAAAAGGTTTGTCAATTTTTGGCAAAATTCACAATTTTTAGTCGAAAACCTTTGATTTTTTCAAATATTTTACAAACTTCATATAAAATATAAAGCACAAATTATAGTTAATGAATTATTTAATGTGGAATCCCACACTGGCTAATTTCCCACACTTTCCCACAATGGATTTCTTTGAAAAAAGTTTCAGAACTTTGCAATTTTTAAATTTTTTCCCCTTTTTTTCATATGTAAAATTATTTTTAAAATATTAGGCATTAATATTAATTAATATTTTTGATCACTATATGCACTATAGGTACCATCAGCAACGTATGTTGATTCTTTGAACAGCGTGATAAATTGATAAAGAGATTCAAAGAAATATGAATTCTTAAAAACGTGCCATTTTCTCAACGAATCGCACTACAGTGCTATCAGAAAGTCCCAATTTATCAATTTCCTAAAGATATTTGTTATCAAATTTTGAAGATATTCCGTCTTTAATACATAGCTTTATTAGCTTTTCATCAATTGCAGTGCCTCGCCTTCTTTACCATTTCATAACTGATACGAAAAGAAACCTTAAAAGAAGTTTGGTTGTTGGAATGCAAATATTTTGAGAACAATTTTTTTGCTATTCAGTTCATTGTATTTTAGTTTGAAATATTCATGAATTTTTTTTTACGAAGATGCGGATGCTGAGACTCTCCCCCCCCCATGCACACATGTACTTTTTTTAATTTAGCAGTATTTAAGCTATTGTTCCTATTAATTATTGCTTCACAATCAACACACAGTCCATTACGATCATCTTCATTTCCCGTCCAAGCTAAATACTACTTTCCCCTATTCTCAAAAATTAGGGGATAGGGTCCCTCGTACGGAACCCTTTCGTATACGTATTTGTTTTTATTTATCAATAAATTGTCCACTTGGTTTGTTGCTCGAAACCTTTTGTGTGAGCTTTGTCCTCCTGAGTACGTAAGCTAGTGTTTCCTAATTTAGCTGAACGCTGTCGTAAAAAAATTTCTTACATTTAAATGTGACTGTCAATTAATTAGAAAAATTATACATTACAAAAATAATATCAATAAAATATTTGAACTTAACACATTTATTGCTGAAATAGGACATATTTTTCTTTTAAAAAAATGGTATTTTTAAAAAGATTTAGTGATTCTATTCGTCCAAATTCATATTATTTATTATTAAAACTAATGCAAGATTAAAGGTTAAAATACGCGCATCAAGATTTTTAAAAAAAATTATCAAAACTATGAGTTTTTTAATCCATTTGATATATGAATGTAATGTGTCGTTTTCGTTACTTGACCATGGTTCAAAATTACAATGTCCGTCGAAAATAACCCTCGTGCAGTTTTATAGTGCGACGTAAATGTATTGCTCTCACTCACCTTTAAAGAATGTATCGCGATCTTTCTACTAAAATCTTGCCATTAAATACATTTAAATGTATGTTTTGAATACTAACTAATAAGAGTGATAATGAGAATGGGGTATTGAGATAGCACGATATTTTAGTTATAATATTTATTAACTGAAAAGTAGCTCTATTAAAATTAGATTTAAATTTTATTTTCTTATCTTACGATTAATTGGAAGCCTTTGTCTGCGTGTCTCCACCCAAGCGTTCATATTTTGATGTGTAACCAGACTAAGAGAATGGTTATGAATCTTCAGTACGGGTGAGGGAGTGAATGTTATCGTCACACTATTGGCGACGAACCTCGTAGTTTCGAACCATCGCAAAGTGACGAAGATCACACTTGAGCTGGCCCCCTCTCCTAACTTCCTCACCACACCATCAGGAGAATGTTAGGATGTTTGAGCATCGAGATATTTAACACGTATCGGCCCCTCTGCACAGCGGGTCTTCAGCGGTTCTAGATTCGAACTCGAGACACGCTGACCACGAGTCCATTACCTTGTATAGGACATCAGTATGGTGTGACGTTCGAAACAAATAAAGGAAGCGTGATTTGATAAATAAACATTTACGTTCAATTAAGTCACAGCTATCATTTTCATTAATTTACAACTTAGTACAATTAGATTATTTTAGAGTCCCAATTTCTATTGCTTTGTGAGGGAGGAGTCTTGTGGTGACCTGTTCATCGCGAAGTTTTCGTTGGAACTCTCGTTGCTCTCTCGGGCCCCATCTAGGGTTTGGGGTTGACCGCCTCCCGCATATTTCTTCACGTTATATCCGGCCGTGGGTGGAGCGGGTTTCATCTGGTGTGCAAGGTTGCCGGGGCCATCCAAGACACGTCTGCTCAATATATTAACGAGTGCAGGTGTCTTCTATATGTGATAATCAATTCTCCTAAAGAAGCTGATCCAGCCGTGTGGCGGGAAGTCACAGGTGTCCCAGAACTCAAAGATGTCACAATGGGGATCGGTGCGGAAAAGGCAGAGTTCCATTTATTTAAACTTTAAACCCTGAAAAGGCGATTTGTATAAACATATAATTAAAATTAAAAACAAGAGCAGATATATTACCACATTTGATGATAACTGGATATTTTCTCGATTACTTGAATTGCATTGTAAGTAAAATTCACTTAATTCATAGTAAATTCTTTTTTACGTAACGTGTAAATTTTATAACATTTAAAAAATGAGAGTTACTGTACGATACTTTTTACCAAAACCTCGTCACTATCACTTCAATAAACACACATTAGGTCTCGATGTTTGTGATAACTGGCTGATTGAGATATGCTATGATTCAGGCTT